>APFE031444278.1:3934-16675 GCA_000404065.3 Pinus taeda
CAATGGTTCGAAACTTATCACACCTTACCGTGCCTCTTTGTTCGAGAATCCTACCTTCTTTCCAATCACAATCAACACTCCCTTGAAGTCAGAAAGCTAGCATAAAATCATCAACTAAGGTTGAATCAAAAGGAGAGAGCCCTCTCCGATTGCAGGTGGGCTAGAACCTGCAATCAGAAGATTGGTTTGTGGTTACCTCGGCCGTATCCCTATTAGGAGCCTAGGGACAACCTGAGTGATAACAGAGTGTGTGGAAGTATATATGGATGACTTTTTTGTGTTTGGTGATTCATTTCAAGAAGCCCTCAAGAATATAGAAAAGTGCTTCTTCACTACCAAGAAGCTCATCTCACCTTGAGTGATAAAAAATGTAGATTAATGTGCAAGGCAGGGATGGTTCTTGGCTATCTTGTTTCTGACAAAGGTATCCAGGCTGACCCTGCAAAAATAGAAATTATTTTGATTCTTCCTCTACCCAAAACTCAAAGGGAAGTGAGAGGTTTTCTAAGACATGCAGGATAGTATAGGAGATTCATTAATAATTTCTCAAGGATAGCTACACCTCTTTTCAAACTTTTGGCTAAAGATAGTGAGTTTTCTTAGTGCACAGCTTGCCAACAATCCTTTGAGACATTGAAGGAAAAAATAGTCCAGGGGACAGTTTTGAGAGGACCAAACTGGTCCCTGCCATTTCATATTTCCTCTAATGCCTCAGATACTGCTATTGGCGCAGCTTTAGGAAAAGAAGAAGACAAACAATCTTATGCTATTTATTTCATTAGCAAAAACTTGTCACTCGGTGAACTAAATTATATGGTTATTGAGAAAGAGTTTTTAGTTGTATTTTTTCCGTTAATAAATTCAGACATTATATTACAGGATATGAAGTCTTTGTGCATACTTACCATTCCAAAATAAGATACTTGATGAATAAACCATTAACTAGTGGTAGAGTGACTAGGTGGTTATTATTGTTACAGGAATTTAATATTACCATTATTGATGGAGCAGGAAAATCTAATGTAGTAGAAGATTATCTTTCAAGATCAAATAATCCTGGTGAAGCAATTCCTATTGATGATGATTTTCCTGATAAAAATCTTTTTTCTGTGTCAACAAAATCCCCATGGTTTGCTTACATAGCTAACTATTTAGTCACTGGAAAATTACCACCTCACTTATCTGCTCGTGAAAATTAGTATATCATACAGAAAAGTGTTGCATATTCCTGGATTCAAGAAGACCTCTTTTACACAAGAGTAGATCTCATTATCCGTAGATGTGTAAGAGAGGATGAAGTGTTTGATATTTTAAAATAATCCCATGATGAACCTTGCAGGGGTCACTTCGCTGATAAGCGGACTACATACAAAGTGTTACGAGCTGGCTACTTTTGGCCCTCCTTGTTTAAGGATGCCAAACAATACGTCAAGCGATGTGACAATTGTCAGTGAATTGGCCAACCTAATCAAACTAATGAAATTCCTTTATGTCCTCAGCTTATGATTGAGCCTTTTGAAAAATGGGTCATTGATTTTGTAGGACCAGTAGATCCAACATCATTAAATAAAAAGCATATTTTGGTTTGTACATATTTCGTTACAAAATGGGTAGAAGTTAAAGATGTTTATTTTGCTACTGAAAGAGTTCTTGTTGATTTTCTTTTTACTGAAATCTTTACTAGATTTGGTGTGCCTAGAGAAATTGTTTCTGATAACGGACCGCAGTTTATTTCTAATCTGGTACAAGGTGTGATGGAGAAATACAAAATATGACACAGGAAATCTACATTGTATCACCCACAAGCAAATGGTCAGGTGGAGTCCACAAACAAGGTGATTGAGTCCATCCTCACAAAGACAACAAATATTCACAGAAAGGATTGGGCTGACAAATTACCAGAAGCATTGTGGGCATACCGAAACACTTGGAGGAACAACATAGGACACACACCATATGAGATGGTGTATGGGAAGCAAATCCTCTTGCCAATAGAATTCCAGATCAAGACTTTCAGGACTGCAGTCCAATTGGGGCTAGATCTCTCTGAAGCACAACAACAATGTCTTCTACAACTAAATGCATTAGATGATTTAAGAATGGATGTTGTTCAACAGAACATCTTGGTTCAACAACAACGCAAGAAGTGGCATGACAAGTCCATCCAGGAGAAGCAATTCCAACCAGGTGATTGGGTGCTCCTTTACAATTCTAGATTCAAATATTTTAAAGGGAAATTACATAAATGCTGGATGAGACTCTTTGAGGTGGAAAAAATGTTTGAAAATGGGGCAGTAGAGATTAAAACTATTGATAGACGGAATTCTATGTTCTTGGTAAATGGGCATAGATTGAAGGTATATTTTTATCCCCTTACTAAAGGAGATTTTATGCAGCAAGTCCAACAAAAATCTGAAAAGGCGTTGGTAGGTGATATCACCAACCTGTTGAAGATTTGATTCTTTATTTTCCTCATTAGAAAAAAAAAAATAATAAAAGAAAAAATGACAAACAAAAAAAAATCCCTATAATTATGAAAATCAGTTGACTGACATGATTGCAGAAGGATCAACCTGAAAACCAGCATGCTTGTAGGATGATCAAAATTTTAATAAAAAGGGAATGTTACTTGATTTTTAGATATGCTGGCTTCCACCAAGAAGAAGCAGGTTCAAGGAACCCAGCCCTTACCCAGGTTTGGGGTAACTAGCATGGAAATTTTTATCTAAGTAAACGCTTAATTCCCGCTACAATTACCTTTTTTGGCACTAGTGCAAGCATACCTTGAAGATAAAATTCTACCTTTCTTCTACTTTCCCGTTTCATAATTCCCACTATTTTTCTTTTTCTAAATCCACAATGAATTACCCTCCTCTTTCTTCTAAAGAAAACTACCCTTACCTGATCTCATAAAATCCCTCTATTTCCCTTGAATTTTTTCCACATCCCATTCTTGTTTATCCCCCTTGATGATGTTGTTCCTGGAATCCCTGCAATAATGTTCCTTCCCATTCTGAAAATCACCCCTTTCTCACTTCTTTGTTCCCTCATAAATTGATTGCAGAATTTGATGAAGTCAATCCAGAAGGCATGCTCATGAAACACCAAAGGATGGCAAATAAAACTTTCCTTATAAATTGAGGCAAAAATATTTTTCCAGCTACAGGATTATGTTCTATTAGAATTGCTATTTTGGTAAAATCCCTGGTGCAATATGCGCAGTGTAAGTAATTAGTGCAAGCATGACGTAGTGCAAGCAGTCAGTTCAAGCACGATGCAGTTCAAGCAGGATCAGTGTGGAATCGTGACTGACTATGGAAGCAAGTGTAAAACAAAATTCACATAGTATAGGTGTGTCTTATGAAGAATGTTTATTGAATTTTATTACTCTGTACATGACTGATTCCTGCACTGATAGATCATATCATTATATATTTTAATTGATACTTCATTTTATCATACTGACTTAGGAAAATTTTTAAAGTACAAGATATATTGTGTTCTAAAATCTAATTTTTTTAATGGGTACTGAAATATGTCTTAATTGAATTATGAGGTAGACCATGGGATAGTATATGTTGTCTGAAAACCCATAACTCACTCCCTTTGAAACAATCTCCCATTACTTGTTCATCATTGTCTTACCTCCTAACCCAATCATTATGAGCGTTACACCCCTGCTGCATAAGCCTCCGCCACATCCAATCATTATTGCTCACCCGTAGCTAGATGATACATATCTTCATCTGAACCGAGGAGTCGTTCTTTTATCATTAAATGTGATTGGTTGGATGGGACTGAAAAGATGAAGGATGGATGGAAATTTGACATAAAATTCTCAGCAACTGTTGGTATCGCTCACTAAAATCCTATTGAGGTTGTGACAAGGAATTGTGACAAATTTGAACATGGCAATCCGTAAGGAGTGAGCCATCATCCTTGAAGGAGATAGAACAGATTATGGCTTCAACATGGCTATGGTGCTAGAGTTTGCGAAGACGTTTGAAGGAGGCCGAACTAGGATCGGCTCATTAGAATTTGAAGTCACGGAGGAGTCCATTGCATGAGCTACAAGCTTTCCAACTACAGAGGAGTAGTGGTTCAAAAAGGAACGGCTTGAAAAGAAACGATGGTGTCAGTTTGTGAGTGACAAAAAGCTTAAAGTTAACTGGAAGAATGGGCTTCAGCAGAGCACCATGCTTGGAAAATGGCGAGATCTCCTGTACATACTACAGAAATTTATGACCTATGAGGGACATTACACATTAGTGTTCGTGTACCATATGAGTTTGTTGTTGCACTTTGAGTCGAGGAAACTTATTAATGTTCCTTACTACCTGCTTCGAAATCTTGAGAAAATGGAAAAATGTGTGCATAGTGGGAACGCAAGCCAAGTCATATATAAGCTATATCATCATGGGCTTATCACAATCCTCATCAAGAAAGTGGAGGAAGAGAAGCGAGTGACATGGAAGGCATTCCTGAAAGATTTTTGGGTGAGGAGTGCATGGAAGTCTACTGGCATGAGTACAAGCAAGAAAAGGAAGGCAGAGACATCATCCCCTGCCAAGCGAATGGTTAAAAGCACGCTGGTGCAAGTGGAAAAGAAGTACATAGAAGGCACTCCACCCTTGGCAAAGAAAAGAAAAATCAAAACTTCGACAAGGAAGAAGATTGTCTCTTCAGGGACGAATCAATATCGTTCAAGCTCTCTGATTGTGATTGATGAATCACCTTAGGTTTCACCTAAAGACCATAACATTTCAGTGTTTGCAAATGAAGTGGCCCACACCGTGGTAAATGAATAGAGCATGGAAAAGGAAGACGACATATTGTTGTCTACCCTTGTTAATAGATTAAGAAATAAGAAGATGACAATGGGTGCAGAAGAAGTTTAGGTAGAGGGTCACGAGGATGATGAGGCATAACACATGGAAACCCTTGACAATTTAATTGAACAAGACATTGAAACCCTCAATGTTTTTGATGAACAGGGTACTGAAACCCCTACTGGTTTAGATGAACAAGGTACTGAATCCCCTGAATAATTGGAAGAACAAGGCATTAAAAACCCTATGGAATTAAGTGTGCAAGGTACTGAAACCCTTAGCATGAAGGTTGTGGAGAGCATCAAAACCCTCGGTGATAAGAACACCCTGGGTGCATAAAATTTTGGCGATGTGATAATGCAAATGCTGGACGACCTTAATCTCGACAATGACAAGACTTGCTTGGAGTCTGTTGCAGAGAAGGTATTTACACCAGAGGATATGAGCATAGAACCCTCTACCCTCTACCTCAACAATCAAATAATGGAATTAGAACAATAAGTTCATGACCTGGAGGCTTTGAACGAGGTCATGAAGGAGCAAAATTGGCAAAAGCAAGGCGAGGTAAAGCTACTCACAGAAGTCAAGAAGCAGAAACAACAAGTGAAAGTATGGAAGTATCGGGCTTACAAGTCCAAGATAATCATCTATTCCTACATATAATTCATATTTCATAATTAAGATTTATCAAGATCTTTATTAATTACTTTACATAGATTTCATACCTTTTAGTATCTCTTGTAACTTATGTTTAACTTTCCTAAAAGTAATTGAAGAACTAAGTGTTAATCATTATTTAGCGTGATCAGTGCAGGAAGATTCCTACACCGCTAATGAGTTGCTCCATGATCTCTGTGATATTCCATGCAGGTGTTTTTGATCCACGACTCCTAGTTCGGTTGTGAACTATCTGAGGATGGACATTGGCGGCATATAGTTAGGGATGCTTGCAAAGAATATGGTCTATGGCCATCAAAGTTCATGCCTTATTATAACCATCAGCCGATTTTGCAATGTTGTTTGTTAGTCCGTTCAGCCAAAAGGCTTGAATAGGAAATGAATGTAATTAGTAGAATATGGCTAAGACCAAAAAGACTGTATATAATGTAGACCGTAGGTAGAGCCAAACTAGCAATCTCTGAGTTGTAATTTTTTTTACTTTGTAATTTTTTATCACCCTCGGTTTTGGGCTGGACTCACATTATCATGTAAATTTGCTGATAAAGTTAATACAAGGAATGCACGATGTTTTCTTTACACTGTGTTTAATTTTGATTTCATGTGTGATTAAGTGTTGAACTGTTTCATTTCCTAAATGGGAAACGAGCTAGTTGGCCAGGGCCCAGCCAGCCCATCTCATTTACCCTTGTGCTTTCGCCATTTAAAAAGTCTGTGTGAACATTTATTCATTTGCAGTTGCATGGCTTGGATTTCTCTTATGTTTATTTCCAAAGTTCTGAGTTAAATTCATCTCATAGTCAAGCGTGAACAGATCCATAGTTGGAAGTTTAATTGAGTTTATTCCTTTCTTGAAATTTCTTTCCTACAATTACTCTCTTGCAATTTCCTTCCTGCAATTCTTTCCTTGCAATTTCTGTCTTAGTTTTCTTCTGTTCGGGTCGTGCAAGAAGATTCTTCCTGTACTAGTGCATGCAGTTTCTTGCACACCGGTTTTACTTTACGACAAGTGTTACGTTCCTTTTCTTGCTTATAATTTCATTTATTCTTGTAAGAAAACGTATTGTCAATTCAAGTAATCATTCTCAATGTTAAGAATTATACTTTTGAAGGATCTTAACATGAATTGAGAAAGAACATTAATACAAACACCATACTTTATACTTGCAGTTTATGACTTAAGAAAAAGGAACATAAATGATATAAGTGAATTGCCGAAATTTAGTTGATGCATACAAATTACTTTGACTGCTGCTTGATTATTTCGAATTTTTTTTGCTTTATGAAGTTTACTTTCATTGCAAAGTTCATTTAATTAAATAATTCTTTTTTCACATGTAATTTATCTTAGAATCTAGCTTGCAATTGCAATTCTTTTCAACACGTCTTTTAGCTATTTCGAAAGTAAATTGAAAACTTTGGTGAAGGAAGCTCTATCTCGGTGCAAGAGATAGGCTCTTGTCACATGAATAGAGTTCTCTAAGCCTTAAGGCTTAGAGCACCTCCATAAATACATAAGTCTTCAGTAAAGAAGGTAAAATATACTTTTTCACATAAGTACTGTACCTGCACTAGTGCAAGCAAATTGCAATAGTACAAGAACACGTTGCTTGGTGTAGAAGGAAGATCAATTGCGAAAAAGATCTTTGCAAAGGCCTACTTGTTAAACTATTAGCCATCGATACTAAAGATAAACATAGTATTTCATTTCATCATTTAAGATTGCTTCCAGTTGTGCGGAAGTTCCTTTACCTGATTTCCTCACAAATTATTCTTTTAGATTCCAACACTAGAATTACTTTGGTGTCAATTGTCTTTAAGATTGTTTTATGTCTGATTTTGCAACATTTCATTTAAGAAGTAGTATTAGGAATAAGAAAAGTTCATACCACTTATGGCATTGCCTGTGCTTCATCACTAAGTTTACGAAACCCCTGGGTTGACAATTAAGTGTTGAGGAATTTGCTTCAATGGAATTCCCACACCCAACAACAACTGGGCGAGGTTTTTAGGGTGACCCTTCCATATCCAAAAAAATTAAACTACAATCAATAGAAGAACGAGGTAGGGACAAAGGATAGGTACCTAGACATAGAACCAAGGGTCTGAAGATGTCCTCGTCATGCTTGTCAATCTCAACAGAGATTTTCAAGGTTGGTCATGTGTCTAAAGTAGTAGTTGCCTATATGGAAAGAGCCAAGGAGGTAGTATATGTGCCTATAGTAGGTCTAGCTTACTGAGTCTTGGGTGGAAGAGGGTCCACTATTTCTCTTACTCCATCCTCATCAACCCCTATTATCTTTGTAGGAGAGGAGAAAGAATCTCCATGTTTCTTGTGGACCCCAACTTACATTCATAATCAATATAATGACACTTATGACATCTTATGCACTTATAGGATACATCTTCATAATTGAGAAATTGTACATAAGTTGTGCCCAATTGTGTGATCATGGTCTCACTCCAAAGACCATCTCGTATGTCATTATAGAAATTTCGAAGTCTAGAATGGGCCTCAAAATAAAAATATACAACCCAAATCAAATTTATAAGGACCAACAGGATTCAAGATGATGATTTCAACCATGGGGGATGATTCACCATTTTTGAAGTAAAAAGGTAAAAAGATTTAAAAAAAAAAAAACAACAACTTTTTCAACTTATCTCTCTATGTTTTTACTCAAATTTAAAGTGCAATCAATTGTTGGATGTGATATTTTAATCCTCGTCCAAGGAGTACCCATGTTGCATACTTTCGATGGACCTTGCTGATGGGCCACCAAACTAGACATAAATTAAGGCCCGTCTGACCATCCTTTAATCCATTAAACTTCTCCTTTTTGCATTAGATGACATATTTTTAGCTTTAATATGTTCATTAGGAAGGTTTAGAGATAATTTCATATTTGTGCTGAATATTATTTATTTTTCCATAATATTGTGAGAATATTGGGCATATTATGAAGATTTGGAGGATGAGATAATCTAGGGACTTTCTCCTTGCTACAGGAGGATCAAGATTGGCTAATAAATGAACAAGATATTATGAAATTATTGCACAAATTCAAAGAATCGGATTTCAGCCCCACCCTCCATTTTTAATTTTTTTAAACTCTATTAATATTTTTTTTAAGTTTCTTTAAGGTTGAAATACGATTCTCATAATCAGAGTTCATCCCGGCCCTCCAATTTTTTTTAAAGTTTTTTCAATATTTTTTTTTTTTAAGATTTATTATTAATGTTTTAAAAATTGTAATTATTATTGTTGTTTTGTTTTTTTTTTTTTTTTTTTTTTAAATTGAATTTAATATTTTTATTTTTTGTTTGTTTTTAAAATTATTAAATTTGGTTGTGTAAAGTTTCGATTTGTTTTTTTGTATGAGGTTTTTGTGAATTTTTTTTTAATAGTTTTTAAAAATTGTTAAATCTTATGTTAATTTTGTTTTCTTTCTAACATTTTTTAATATTTTTTTTTTTGTTTGTCTTTTTAGGTTAATTTTGTTTTTTTTGTTCTTTGCCTTTTTATATATTTGATTTTTTATTTTTCTATTTTAATGTTTTTTTTTTAAAAATAATATTATTTACTTTTGTTATTTTTAACATTTTTTGTTTTTGTTTTTATTGTTTTTATTTTTAAATTTATGTTTTCATCATTCTTTTGAAAATTTAATGTTTTTCGGAGTCATGATAAAATCTTTTATACCATTTTTTCAAAATTTTTGAAAACTTATCATAAAAAAAAACAGAGGTAATTTCAATATCAACACATTAACACTTTTCATTTTCAAGGTGTTTTTTGCACAAAAAATTGGTTTTCACTACCATTTTTAAAACATATTGAAAACTTACCCTAGAAAAAAAAGTGTTATTCCAACATCAACACTTTTCATTTTCAAGTTGATTTTTCATGTTTTTGAGGGATTTTTTGTTAGAGTTCTCATTTTGAGTTTATAGTTCCCATTTCAAAGTTTACATTGTTCAACATTCCACATTCTATAATTAGAGTACTAATTTACATTCTACAAGTAGACTAATGTTTCCATTTTTTAAATTAGGTTAGTGTTTGATTTCATGATATTCGCTTCATTGCATCAAATCAATGAAAGTGGGACACATTGCATGTTGCACATACAGTGTCGACACCTCTTAAGTTTGTATGAACCCCAGGTTGATAATTTAAGTTGGTAGCCTTGGGAGTTGCAACATTCTTGTTACAATATTAGGGTTCATCACCACACCCCCCACGAAAAAAAAAATTATACCACACCCCCCACTTAATCACGTCATTTAGTAAGAGCCACATCAACATCCACTTTTGCATGTAGAAGAAGAGGAGGTGACATAGAAGGTAGGAGAAATGGATGGAGATGATGGTAATGAGGATGTTCCTATAGGATTTTCCATTCAAGATATTCATAGTAGTGTTCATATGAAGAACATCACTCCATAATTCCTTTCCAACTTTCATGGTATAGGGTCAGAGGATCCGAAAACCATTCTCTTTGAATTTGAAATCCTTTGTAGATCTTATGGTGACTTATTAAACAATCCAAAATTGAGATTGTTTCCAACAACATTAAAGGATAGAGCTCTTAAATGGTTCATAGGTTTAGGGACTAATTCAATAAGATCATGGAATGACATGCAAAATATATTTATAGAAAAATATAAAAATCATTATCTTAAAGAAGAAATATTTAAAATGACTCTAAAAGAAGATGAGAGGCTTGAGGATCTAATAGAGATATTTATGTATAATTTTAAGAGGGAAAATTGCATCATTTAAGATTTGACAAACTAAAAACCCTCTTACTTAGAGAAATTAGGGATGAGTGGATTGAACTCATTGATATCATGAGTAGAGGAGATGTTACCAATTCTCATTTGAAGAAATTTGTGAAAAATGCAAGTGCATATCAAGAGGAAGGGCAGGAGTAAGTAAATCAACATCAAGATTGGTGAGTTAAGTTGAACTTGAAAATTTGCTTGAAAACTTTAAAACATAAATTCTTAGCAATCTAAGTGAATGAGTAGAAATGTTAAGAATTCAGGAGGAGAAAGAAGAAGATGTTGATATTTTTGTGTCTCATGCTGAATCACATGTTATTAGATATTTCCCATCATTACCAAGGTTGAAGGAAGTTTACCAAGAGGACAATGGAGTAATTTAATCACCAAATAAGTTATGTTATGTAGCTCCAAGAAGACCGTGGCAGCCTAGTCAACTTGGTATGATGCAAGAACCTAATTCACAATTTCAAGCTTATGCATATCCATCTCAAAGTAATTGGAACACACTTTTTCCTTGGAAACCTTGGCTATCTCAACCCAAAACCAATCTTGGAAACAAGGTTGGAAAGGAACTTAGGAGAGAAATCCACAATATCCTCAATATTTTCCCCAATATCCTCCATACCCAACTCCATCTTATACATACGACCCTCCTCCACCTCAAGCACAACTCAACCACATCCATCTCAAATATCCACTCCCACTCAACTGCATGTACCACCATTTCCAAACTTAAACAATGAAGTAACTTAGCCCACTTACAATGTCGGGGTACAACACTTCCAAATAACACCTCTTGATGTGAATGGTATTCACCTTAGACAAAGAAGTATATTTCAACAAAGATATTTTCTTGTTTCCATTGAAGAACAACATCCAGAGAAGACCAAGGAATCATGGACCACATTTAATGAAGAGTAGCCATTAGAGCCTAAGAATGAAGAATTTATGTTATGCTCTTTATGTGATCAAAAGACTACTCAACAAAAAGAAGAATATTTGAATGTCATGGTGGAAGAGGACATAGAAAGAGATCCAAATGTGCAAGTGGACCAAGGGCATCACAACTATATTGAAATATGGTTTCAGACAATCATTAAGTTGCAACAACAAACTCTTCTTCAACAATTCTTGATCTCATCTCAATCAAATCATTTGGCCTCTTACATTCAGGTACATGTCAAAGCATATATTTTGAGCCTACACATGAGTTTATCTATCATTTTTATGTGCACATGGATCCATCGGAAGTATTCTTGCACTTGAAAGAGATTTTATTTTTCAAGTAGAAGAGGATAGGAAAAAAGAAAAAAAATGGAAAAAGAGATAAAAAATAAAAAGAATTAAATCTCAGGTAAAAAACTATTTTGAAGTGATTGAGATGGGATCACTGATTGAAAACCTACTTGAGGCAATCAATAGGTTGGAAAGTAAAAAAAGAAAAAAAAAAATAAGGAAAAGATCCTAGGTGAAAACCTCCTTTGAGGCGCCTAGGAAGACCTACTAGTTGAAAACTTCATTGAGGCAACTAATAGGCCTTGAGAAAAAGAAAAAGAAAAAATAAAAAGCCAGAAAGGAAAACAAATATTTTTCCATGTATCTGTCTTTGATGAATGTAGGTGCTCTCCAACCTTTGCAAGCAAGAAGAACAAGTTAGCAGCGAAAAAAGAAAAAAATGATCAAAACTTACTCAAAGAAAGTAAAACTTGTGTTTTTTCTCCTTTTCTTAGATGCTCCAACATGACCAAGGCCATGTCAATCCATCACCCTCATCCATTTCTAACATCCACCCATCATCTCCATATCTTTTCCATTCATTTGCCTCATTTTCCTAAAATGCTACGGGATGGTTTTGTTTTGCTACAGGAGGCCAAAATACATAGGGCATATTTGTTTTTACCAATTCTCAAAAACCATGCATCCCTTGGCCAAGTTATTTCATGTGGAGATGGATTATGCTAACATTCTCAAGTAATTTCAGCAAATTCCAGTGCACACTTTTTGAGAAATTTTCCTCCATCACCTACATCAATTTCTATATTTTCTCGATATTCATGCATCTGTTGGACAATATTTTTTTGTGGAGATGCATAAGGATGATGGAAACATGCTCACCAAATTTTAGGTCAATCCAATGTCGGATTGTACAAGAACATGGAAATATTCATCTTGAATCCATCTTGCGTATAATTTGAAAGGGTTGGGGGATTCCTTGTTTGACTTCTAAATTCTAGGAAAATAGGAGAGTGATTAGAGTTTCCCCCTTCCCCAATCCATTTTCGAATGAGTAGTATTGATTTCAGTAAAGTTTCAGCTAAGAGAAAGTGACCAAGTCACTTAGCCAATCTATCCAATCCCCTCTCATTGTTCCTCCAAGTTGGCTTGATATTTAGGGGAGAAATATCAATGAGATTATGGTTCAGTAGAGGAGTGCTAAAGAAAA
>APFE031444288.1:819-23953 GCA_000404065.3 Pinus taeda
GGTGCGACTAGTCGAGCTGGGTTCGCCAGAAACTTGCTAAATCGCCCAAATCGCCCTCCCAAACTGCTAAATCGACCAACATACTTCTAAGCATTTTGCAGGCAGAGGCAACAGTTCTATTTACCTTTCAGCTTGCTCATCTTGTTCCAAAACCATGTCAGACACCGAGAGTTATGAGCCTAGTGATGACCATTCATCATTTACAGAGGTGGAGGTATAGCAGAGGCTTCCTAAGAAAGGTGGTCACCATAGGAGACAGGAACCTACTTCTTTGGCAGCGTTGCAGGCTTATCCTTTTGCAATGAACGGTTTTCGGCACATGTCATGTTTTCAGTTCTGTGAGAGGCTTGCTCACATTCAGCATCATAGCGAGTTGGCACGTTTATTTGTTTTGCACCTTCATGATGGGCAGGTCACTCTTGTAAGGGTGAATTTTGTGCTATCTCTAGAGATGATTTCAGAGGCTACCGGGATACTGAATGTAGGAGAAGTGTGGCCCAAGCGCAAATTGCTGGACTTTATCTTTTTTGAGCCATATGTCAGGCCCTCATTTGTGAGCCACTTGTCAGGGGTCTTTCCTTCTAGATTCCTCTGGGCAGAGTATGCTTCGATCATGAAGCTTATCATGCAGTACTTTACATGTGAGGGAAGATTTTCACGGGTCTCCTCTTGTCATATTCGCATGTTGATGCACTTTACTAGGGTGAGGATGATGAACATCCCGGTTTTCTTCTACCAGGACATTCAGAGGATGTCATCCGTATTTCAGAGGCAGACCCCAGCCCAATAGCATAGGAGTCTGTGCTATCATGGTCTCATTCAGCTTGTTGTTTCCCATCAGTTGAGGCAGCAGGGTATTTCATGGGCAGACTTCATTTCTCATGAGGTCTTTACAGCGCCATCACGGTCACAGCCAGAGCCAGGGAGAGGTCAGCCAGAGCCACAGATCATTCATGAGGAGGGAGGTCCATCACGCCAGGCAGAGATTATTGTGCCGACACATGTTTTTTCCCCACTACAGTGTACATATCGGAGAGGTCATAGGACCTTGTTTGCAGCAGCTCGATGAGTATTTTCTCCATAGCAGGTGGAAGGGGTCTCGTCGTCATCATCAGATGAGCGAGTGTTATCTCCACATTAGGTGGAAGGGGCCTCGTTGCCGACAACAGCACAGGTGGCAGAGAGGGGCAAGAAGCCCATGATTGAGGAGAGAGTGTTTGGTGCTCCGGTTATTGATCTCGACACTGATTCTCCTAGCACATAGCTCAAGGATATCATCCGAGAGCAAAGCACCGAGATTCATTGGCTGCAGACACAATTATTGAGGGCAAAATGGGTAATCACATATTTGGAGCAGCGAAACAAACAGCTGGAGGATGAAAAAGAATTGGAAGCTATGGAGGATTCGAAGTGATCGAGTCATCAACCGTAGGAGGCCCGGTGACTTGCTGCCCAAAGAGAGAGAATCCATGCTTATCCAAGTCAACACACACTTAGAGGGGTTGTTGGCTAAGGCCAATCGGAACAACAAGTTGCTAAGAAACATGAAAAATCATTATTGGGCAAGAATGCATGTTTGCAAGGCGAAGATGAAAATTCTTCAAAGAAGGTTGACCAAGGCTCCCAAAGGAATGAAGAAGACGAACCCGCTCAGTATCTTGGCCGAGGCTTCACTTACTCACCATGGTACTCATTATCTTCCTCCAAGCAGCAAACCCAAGAGATTTTGAGGATTTTGAGGCATTTTTGGTATTTTTTGGAATTTTACAGGTTTTGGCCACTCGAGTGGTCTCACCCCGTACGAGACCAGTCGTCGATACAGCTTGGAACGGGGAAAAATCTACATGGTTGGATTTTTCATGCAAAAGTACACTTGCCTATGGAAGGGTTTCCAATTTTGTGAAGATTTGGGCACCCAAAAGCTCAAAATACAGCCAAATTTTGACTTTTTGCCCATTTTTTGAGTTGCAGAAAGCAGTCTTGGGAGATTTGATTTTTGAGGGGTCAAATCAACTCCAAATTCATTAATTCCAGTTGGTTTGGAAAGTAGACTTCTAGACCTTTCCAACTAGCTATCCTGCACCTAATTTGGACTCTGGGAAGGCCCTCACACAGCGCTTCCAAAAGGTGCGACCAGTCAAGCCAGAGGTGCGACCAGTCAAGCAAAATTTGCCAGTTTTTGACCAGTTCGGCCAGCAAATCACTTTTTTCACTTTGGTTGATTATTTGGGCATGTAATTGATGGATTCTTATGTAAATTTCATGGAATTAGATACTTTTACTCTTTTTTTACCTCTTCTAGAAGCTTCTTTGATGTAAATAGTGAATATTTAATGCATGGATAGGCTTCCTAACTTTTAGAGGCAAGTTGTTGTGCTGGCCTATTATCTAGTGACTAATTTAGAATTAGTTGTAACAGCTCCTAGGAAGCTGAGCTTGACCCCTTGAGGTGGGGGAAGAGGTTTGACCTTCTATATTATGCCTTCTCTTTCTCATTTTCATGGTTGGACTCTTGAGGGAGAAGCTCTATTGTATATTTTACTTGTATCTCTGCAATTTGAGAAAAAGGAAGGCCAGGGTTTTGCAGACATCATTGTGGATTCTTGTGGATTATTGTGTTGATGGTGTGTTTCCTACTTGTCATTGTAAGTGTGTTTATGTGTTCCATCTCTTATTCTCTTGTTGCTAATTAAACAAAAGAAGTGATAAAGTTTGAATTCATGCATGCCATGCTCAGCTTTCAATTTTGTTTAATATTTATGTTTTCCACTGTCTAGAGAGGATTCAAATTCATTGTTTGCCCTCTTTAGCTTCTCTTATTTTCTCCTTGATCATCCATCTCAGCTAAAGGCATCAGCACAAACTCCTACCTTGCCCAAAAGACCCACCTGCAAAAAACTGAGCTCAATCCCCGCACCCCGAATTGCACTCCCTCCAATTGCCACCAAAAACCCCAAAAACTTTAAATCAACCCTCCTTATCAGTTTACTAGCCTAATATCAGTGTTTCTAATTGGTCAACTCATCCTATTGAAAAATCCACCGAGTTTGACCGGAGAGAGCCTTCTCCTGCCTCGTAGGGCTAGCTACGAGGCTGAATGGTTTGATGTAGCCTTGAGATTTGTCTATCTCAGCCTAGGTGAAATTTCAAGTGCTAACAGGTTCCAAGCCATGGAGCCGACCATTAGTCTACCATTACTTCTAACATATGGGAAAATATCCATAAAATGGCATTCGGCAAACGAGGGAAAGGATTGATGCTTGCATGGTCTACTGGCTCTGCATGTTTCTGTATGCAAGAATATCTTTCCACTTGCAGTATTAGTCATTGTAGTTATTGTCTTCTTTGTTTACGTGGGCGTGGGTTAAGAGTTTCTGCATTTTTTTTCCACCTTTTATTTTTCTGATCTGGTATATTTTTATGTAATCCAAAACCTGCAATACTACAATGCGAAATCTGGAATCTTATCTATTTGAAAATATAGTCGTTTTGGGGGTTTTTAAATTGATCAGGATATTAGAATTGCAATCCCAACAAAATTGTATACAATTCAACATCCAATGTCTTTTTATTTGAAAAAATCTCAAAAAGCTGGATCGCTTTGACACACAGACAACATTGCTTTATTTCCCACATTCAGTCCATAAGGCCTACAATATAGAGGGTTTTACAACTCGAGGAAACTTTGTGCAATTCATGTTAGAAAAAGATAGCAAGTCAACAAAAAGTCCAAATCTTTAGCATGTAAAAAAAGTTCTGATAAAGCTTTGTCGTGAACAAGTTATCAGCATGAAAAATCACTCCGAAGTGGGCCACAACAAAGAAATGCTCTGTCAGGCATTATACAGTCAAATGAAATATGTACAACGATTTGAATATTGAAATGCTCCAATACTCGCCCAAACCGAAAGATGGTCTTTGTGTTAGTGAATACTCTCAACCTAGTATGTCTCCTTTCATATTTAATACATATTAGCAATAATGACGATTCGAAAGCGAGGAAGATACCTGCGATAAAGAAGAGTCATGGATTTTCAGTTTCTTTTTTCGTTGGGATACGAAAATAGATTTATTAATTTGAGCTGGCGGACGTCCCAACTTACAGCAATCGCAGACACGTCCCAACTGACAACAAGCTATCGCTCTATGACTAAGGATTAAAACTATTATGACTAATGTTACACCTTGCATGCAAGCCACATGCTACACTTGATACACACTAGGAAGGCAATTACGTGCCCCGGTGAAGGAAATGGGAAATCGTTTCCAGACCAACAAAAAACTACCGCCCACTAACGGATCATTGTTCATACAGAATGAGCAGCCAAACAGAAGGAACTAACTCTTTTGTTCTTCAGAGATGTAATGGAACCTTGTTACTCTTACGCTGATATGTTGTTGGGGAGCCATAGTGCCGGTTCTGCTGTTGGTCGTGTGGAAATGTCCTGATTTCAATTGACACAGAATTTGGATTGCGTTATGGACTGTTGGGGGAAGAAGGCGTAGCTTGCCTTGTCTTCAAGTTGGAAACCAGCAAAGGCCAAACTATTTGCCCATGGAGGTAGGCAGATTTCTAACGCCAATTGATTTGTTTGCACAATAATACATAATCGAAGCTCTTTTAATTTTCTATTTAATATGAATACATGATCTAGGTTTCGCTGTATTATTAATACATGATCTAGGTTTCAGAGAATCCATGAATGAATTTGAATTTTCTTGTGTAGAACCAGAAAATTCATTGACCAGGTAATGATTGAGAGCTCATGATGTTGTGATCTGTTGGCCTTCTTTTGCGGTTGTAACAGATGCTACTGCGAGGACTAAGCTTGTCGCACTGAATGAGAAGCTGAGTAATCTGGAGCGACAGATGGAGGTCCTGGAAGCCCATATGTCCACAACCATGAATTCCTCTGATCAGTTTTAGCAGCGCTCGCGGTTAATATTTATTAGAACTGATCATATGGGGTTGGGTGCTTAGCAGTAGTATGCAACAGGCAGGCTGTAACTGATTCAATAGATGTGATGGATTTTCTGAATTCATATATTCTGGTAGGTTTGCAAAATAGTCGAGGGCCAATGGTGATATCATTGGGGCTACAGATTTCTCCTTGGATGTTGTTACAATTGCTGGGGCTCCCGTGCTGTGTCTTGGTTGTTAATTTGTCCTCAAGCAGCAATTATGGCAGTAAGTCCTCCGTTGAAGTCTTCGATTTGAGCGTGATCTGTTCAAGGAGGATTTCTCCCCCCAGCAAAGGAGGCCACTGGTATGAAGATCAAATAGAAATAACCCTAACAGAGGTTCATGACAGAGTGAATCTAACTCACATTGCTCTGTGTAATTTATGAAGAATAGTTACTGTGTCTTTTCTTTAATAGGTTTTGTTCGCATCCCCTTTCATATATAAATTTACATCCAAATCTGAAAAGTTTGACAAAGTTTCTTATCTGTTAGTCGCTTATATTTAAATCATGGAAATATTCATGCTTTTATCTGGTTATGTTTGACGTTAAACTTTAAAACCCTGACTGTGACTATGGTGCAACTTTTTGTGGTTAGTCTCAGGTGTTGATGAGATTACCAGCTTTGTTTTGGGGGTTGGCATTGGCTGAAAATGTAGATTGTATAACAGGGCCTTTTGATGTTGGCAGGATATATTGCTTGGTGGCTTGGAGACGGCACCTACAATGATAGAATGGGCAATGGCGGAAGCGCTGAGAAACCCTCCAGTGATGAAAAAGCTTCAGGACGAGCTGGAACGCGTTGTAGGATTGGGTCGCATGGTATGCGAATCTGATCTTCCGCAGCTCGTTTATTTACAAGCTATGGTGATAGAAATAAATTGAATTCAAAAATTGCATATTTACTGCTCTATTATACAAACGTAGAAATATAATCCTGTTAAATTATACCATTATGAAGAGAGGATAATTTAGCATCTGTTATGTACAATACAGAGAGGGAAAACAGAGCTCGATACATCTAGAAAATAGACGAGTAGACGAATTATTTAATGAATTGCTAAAGAGTAAATTGGACTTGCTTGCCTTTCAAAGACAAAGAAGACTCGAAACTAATCTCGCATGGTATTGACTAAGTAAACGATATTGTCATAAATAATAGAATAACAGAGGTAAGTCAAGTTTCAGATGCTGCCTCTTTAATTCCACCTGGATAGATGCCATGGGAATAAATGAAAGTAACAAAATAGGATACTTTCTACTCCATATTTGTTTTTGTTAAAACACAGAAGACACTATCATTATTCAAACTACATGATACATGAAAATTGACTGAAAATAAAGTGCTCTACTGGTTTATTATTGCAGATGGGGTTTTCTCTGAGTACCTTGCATATCGGTTGATTGCATATCGGTTGAAGGCATAGCTACGCCTGCAGCAAGAACCTGAATTTTATCCTGCTTCACCATGCAACGGAGTGAATACTCCTCTCTTTCTCTCTTCCAATTGCTGTTGCGGCTGCTGTTGCTGGGCTAACTGGGAGGGAATCCGCCTATTGCTTGGACTTGCTGAGTTGGAGCTGGCAGGATCAGGTGCACTTCGCCTTCACTCTTCAGAAGCTAGAGAAGCCAGCGTAAATACTAAGAGCAACTGAACATGAACATGCAGACACCGAATCAACACAATTATGAACATGCAGACACCGAATCAACATGCAGACACCGAAGCATGCAACATGCAGTAACGAATGGCAACAAGTGGCAACTTCAGCTACTTATAAATTAGTTCTAGTTCAGTTATATACTTTCGCATTCAAAGAAGATACGCATAAGTTTTCTTAACATTAAATGGTAGCAAATTAATGTTAAGGCAAAGATATCATTACTTCATGAAGGTGTAAAGTTGGTCTAACTACTTGTACTTCTCCCAACTTTTTCCTAACTTTTGAGCCTGTATACCTCGATTTGAGACCAAATAAGAAGGAGATTTTGTTGATTGGTTAAATGCATAAAATATTGTATTTGTTGATGTGCCCTTTCCAAAAACTTTGCTTTAAGCTAAAATTCGTTTATCGGTTACCGTGTCAAACTAATGCTAAGGACTAAAATCGATTACTATAGTCCCCGCCAGCCCGAAGGGGCAGGGACTAATAAGATCCTACTTTAAAATACATTTGGATTAACTCCATGTTTTACTCACATACCTGAGCTCTCAATTAAGCAACATATTAGTGGATGATCAATAAAAGCTTTACTATGGCACAACAGGGCAAATAGGGAGCGCATTGGGGATTTATCCCGGCAAGCTAATTCAGGGTATTATGAATAACAGTAAAGCTTCACTTTCAATTGTTGTTGCCACTACCCTTGCCGCTGATGTTGGTAGTTATGTTGTTACAGTAAATAATAGTAAGAATAGAAGTTCAGAGGATCTAGACACGCTTCTGTTGAGATATGATCCAAAAGCCATCGTTGCGTATTTAGAAAGAGACCCCTAGCTATTGTTTCTTGTCTGCTCGAGGTCTCATTGGGTTGCTTATACATTGCACTTAGTATTTCATTAGATGGTGCTACTGCTAATGTTAAGGAAAATGAGAAACAAAGAGCTATAGAATCTGTGGATTTGATCATTAAACTTGGAACGACTACTATGACAATGGGATAAACTTTAAGCATATGACCTGATATTTTTCGAGTTGCATCCTTAAAGGGTTTTAAATATAGATCTAGGACTTTTGTTTGCCGGGTACATAATTTTCTATTTAATGACGAATATCTGGTATGTATCTGTTTTCCCACTATTTTGTCTTTCCTTTTATGGAAGAATTCTCATATATTTTGTCATATGGATCAGTTTCCTTCCTATCCATTGTTCCTATATTTACATTTCTCCATATGATCTTTACGTAGCTGAACAAGATATATTTCTCTTAGTCCTTTCCACTTTGTGTGGCTTTGAACCTCATATATTCTAGCTGTTGGTTTCTCATATATATGCATATTGTTGTACAATCTTCTTTGATGAATATAATACAAATATTAGCCTTTTTTCGTGCTAGAAAAAAAAAGGGTTCTACATTTGATGAGATTATTGATTATCCTCAAATAAGGAGAATGAGATTTTTGAAAGAGAAAACTAGACCTTAAATAGAGTATATACTCGACGTTAGAGAATGAGCATATTGTTAATTTGATTACAGTGTGGAGCTACCCTGGCTGAAGCCTTAATTGATTAATCGATGGATAATTCTGTAGAGCTACAGGGATTAGCTATTTCTAAGGCCTATAAGATCCCAAGGGTGTGAGAATTGTTCTCTCTTACCAAAGTGTGAAACCCATTTTAACAATTTAATCAAAATCTAGAATTGTATTTTAAATTTTGTCAATCCAAATAGTAAAATTTGAAATTGATTCTAAATAAAATACAAAAGAATATCTGGAAATCAATTTAAAGGTGTTTTGGACTATTTTTGTTTCCGTTGCGGTTACCAAACCCATTGCTTCCTCTAGGCTTATTGTTGTTCCTGTTGCAGTTACCAAACCGATTGTTTCCTCTTGACTTATCTGGGATTGAATTGTTTGGTTCCCAAATCTAGAAGACTTCGAAATAGAGGGTTTTTGGTCCCCTTACCCAAAACCCCAAAAAAAATTGTTTAAGACTCTATGTTTCTCTCTTTGCTTCTCCTACCGTTAGAAATAATACTTTCCTTCATTGCACTTCCTCCTCTTGCCTTGGTCTCATCGGCTCCCTTATATGCCCAAAATCCACCGTCTCCAAATCCTTCGTTTGTCAGTTTCTTATCTTCTAGCATCATCTTTTCCCTCTTTCTTACCTTCTAGCAGCATCTTTTCCCTTTAGAGTTGATTACCTTCCTAATGTAATGACACGAAGGTTGAATTTATTTATTTAATTTAGTTAGGAGCTACACTATTTTATTTAATTAAAATTTTAATTAAATTAATTTACTTTATTTAAAAAATTACCTTATTTAGAAATTAAATAAAATTATTTTAATCAAATTAAATTGTAAATTAAAATAAATTTACTTCATAATTTATTATTTTTTATATTTTATTTTGATTAAGGATCAATCAATATATATATATATATATATATAAGAGTGGTATACATATCAAGTACCTAATTTGATATAATCATTGTATTCTTATGAGTTACGAATTTACTTCAATAATCAATTCATTATTTTAAACTTGGATATTTTCCAATATTAGCAAGTATGTATACTAGTGAAGTACATGCGATCCACGCTATACTTCCATACATATATTGATCTGTGTGGTGGTGATCAAGAAATAACCAAGCTATGACAGTGAGCCTTGTTGTGTTTTTAATTATGTTTCAAACTATTGTGTGTGAGGTTGAATGTGTTGTGCACAAAAGGTAGATAAAAGTATTATCCTGTGAAGATCCTCCATTTCCAGATCTCTCCTCACATATTTTACAAATTTGTTAATCCAATAATACCTAAAAAATTAAAATAGCATAAAACCCAAATCCAATCATCTATTGTTCATTCACTCCAAGATTAATCAAATCCAAATTTCAAACCCCAAAACCCAAAACCCAAATTTCAAACTGAAGATGTGACTTCTTTTATTTTCTTCCTACATAGACATATTTTTTTGTGGAATAGAACTTGGGTTGAACATAATATTGAAAATTGAATGGTTTTAAGCATGACATACCATTTGAATATGGACTAATGCAACCATGTGTGCCTCTCATGGCTAAAATAGGGTGATCTTTAGTGGATTTGAAAGGTTTAAGGTGAGTTCCAAGTGGCTTATCGAGTATGATCCTCTCTTTGAAATATTTTTAGATTGTAAGGAAAATGGAGCATTTATGTTGCCATGAAAATGCAGTTCTCCAATCGTTGAAGTCATGCAGGTTGTCCTTAACAACAACAACCACCATAGTTATGCAACATGCTTATAACTGACTCCATCCTATTTATAGTTCTGTTGGGCTGATATGTATATTATATATCTCACCTAGGTATGTGCCTCAATCTTGGGGAGGAAAAATAAGGTCTCTCAATAGCCTACTCCTTACCAATCTAAGCAACCAAGTGTGTTTTTTGTACAATTTTCGAATATGTGTAGCATCGAGTAGATAAAGGAAAACAACTAGACTTTTTTTTCTATGTCCATAGTTAGGTTGTTACCAATTTAAGCATCCATGTGATCTTTTTTATAATTTTTGGATATATGAAATATTCAGTGGATAAATGAAAAACAACTAGATATTTCGTGCTCTATTAGCAATCAACTTGTTAACTACAAATTATACACATGGCGTTATGCTTTGTATCACAAGTCCTGCAAACATGAATATAATTTAAAGTAGAGGACATGCGGTCATGTGTTGTTCAAAATAATCATTGCAAATTTTACTATATAGTTATTAGATGTCGAAGCATTCACAAGTGTTTTGCATGTTTTTAAGAATTCTTAGCAACTTAAGTTTTAATCATTAGAATATGGTTATTGCATATCTCACTTATATTGGATTTGGGTATTGTATATATCATTTTATATCATGTTGGAATTATATATATAACCACCCCAGCGTAATCTAATGAAGTAGTCACTTACTAACCCGATTTCCCTAGTATTATTAGAGAAATGGGGTAATTTTTTTTATCTTCTTCGGCTTCTATAAAACTCCACAAGAGTGATTCCATTGTGTTCGTCTCATTGACACAATTCTAGATATATAAATTTCATCTTGATCCGACCTTTGGATCAAAAGTTATAGCCTTTTAAGGTTAAATGCCACATCATCCTTTCCCCTTGCCACTTGGTATCCACGTGACCCCCACGTGGTTTCCCAGTCAGCTTGTGATTCCAATTCCACTTGGCTATGGCATAATGATTTTCGACCCATTCTTAGCATTGGTCCTTGAAAACCCTTCTTATATTTATATTTATGCACTCATCCTATACCCTCCGACCATGCATCATTATATGTGTGTGTGTGTGTGTGTGTGTGTGTGTGTGTGTGTGTGTATGTGTATGTGTATGTGTATGTGTATGTGTATATGTATGTATGTATGTATGTATGTATGTACATGTATATATAAACACACCACACACACACACACACACACACACACACACCACACACACACACACACACATACATATATATAGATAATATATATATATATAATATATATATATATATATATATCAATTGGTGGATTGTCAACTATCGGTAGACCCTTCGTTACCCAAGCCCATTACCCCAACCCTTAACACCTTCGGTGTCAACCCTCAAATATCCCAGTTAAAATACTCAGTTCCATTATCCTGGCTAAAATTATTGATGTGTTATCTCAGCTAAAACTCTTGGTTCATCGCCTGGCTAGAACCTTCGGTGTGCTACCTGGCTAAAACTCCTAGTGCTCTACCTAGCTAAAACTACCAGTGTTGAAGCCTACCCTTATATGTCCCAATGAATTCCACGCTATGACCATGGATAATATTAAAGGATGAAGAAAGGACTAAGGCTTCTTCCTGCTCGACACTATGCATCTTTTTGTGAAAGAATTCAACTATGGCTCAGCTGTGGTGGTTCTGCCCAGAGCTTGGGCCATAATGACTCGATAACTCTTGAATCTATTGGTTTTTCGACACAGATCATTACATGGATTCTCATCGCAAAGGGTTGAGGGAATGCATTATTGCCCCTTTCCAAGACCAAGAGACTCAAACCAGTCTCCTTAATTGAAATATAAGCACATAATAGTGTCGCTGACAATCATGCACACACCATGCTCATGGTGATATCAACAACACACGTAAATCACCAACTCCATTAGTCTCTCGAGCTTATGCAGAGGTTCAATTAGCCTGAGGGCGGGAATTCAATATATTCCTTACCCTCACAACAAATAGAGAATTGAACTACTCTTGTACAGTCACATAAGGGACGAAGTGTCCAAAACACACAATTCTCTACCAAGTTCTCCCTGCACTCACATGGGTGCACCTATATCTAAAATCAAGGCATGAAAACTCGATGCATAAAATCATAGTTATTCATCAGAATGTGAAGCTTGTGGACTCAAGGAAACAAACCATCCTTCAAGCTACACCAATTGAATTCAAGTTTTGTACATTTGAATTAAAATATGGAAACACTACTACAAAAACCACAATACCGAGGGCATGCTTAGGAGCTTGAATCTCCCAACATGAGAAGAACATTGTTCTTCAACAATAATTAAGATGGATATTCATATTCAAGTTCTCTACTTGGAAGCAACAATGCAACTCACAATGCACAATAGCATACATCAAATATCATTTCCTTTCCATTACTTGAAACCATAAGCCATTCATGCAACAAGTACAACATTAATCTAACATTTCAATAATAACCCCAATAGCAAGAAGTGGATTATAATATTTATCTGGATTTAATATTGGAGTTGGGAAACTTAGGGACTACAACTCTCCACCCAACCATAGACAAGCTACAACTAAGTCTTTCTTGCAGTTGTAAACCCAAGCCAAATTCTAATGCTTGAGGTAGAGTGCTCTTAGAGGAGTTTCAAACCAATACTTTAGTTGAAATAGGGTGTCTTGGGGCTACCTCACCTCCATCCACCAGTTGGTAAAACCAAGCAAATAAGGTGAACCCTTTCTTGGATATACGAACATCTTCTACTCAAGAGACTTATCAGTACCTGAAATAGGATGTCTCAAGGCCTTCAAAATCTTCATCCACCAACTAAGCTCCTTATAATTGATACCATTCGGGCAGACACATAGTCATACCAACATTTTATTTTGCAAAGAACTCCAACTCACTTTCAAGATAAGAGAGCCACTATTAGGAAGGTTCAACATTGGCCAAGATGTCTATGGGTGAGAAATCACCTTTCTAGGTGGTTCCATAGTGAGTCAAGCACCAGAGCTTTCATTCCGAGGCAACTCCTGATGGTTCAACTGTCCTCACAAGCACCTCTACAAGTGGTTTAACAGTGATTCAAGCACCAGAGTTCTAAGGCAACTCCTAATGGTTCAACCGGTCTCACAAACACCTATGTGATTCTCCCAATTTGACAGTTCCATAGACTCTAAGCTTCCAGTGGATCCTTCTACCTTACAAGAAATCTTGGCTCTCTAAAACTAATTACCAGCGAACCTCCTTAAAGGCATTTCACTACCTAGAGAATTTGAGTTCACTTTCAGGAAGGTTCAATATTGGTCAAGTTGTTTATGGGTGAGAAATCACTTTTCTAGGTGGTTCCACAGTGAATCAACCACCAAAGTTTTCATTATGAGGCAAATCCTAACGGTTCAACACTCCTCACAAGCACCTCTATAGGTGGTTCAACAATGAGTCAAGCACCAAAGTTCCAAGGTAGATATTGGTTGTTGAACAACCCTCACGAGCACCTATGTGATTCTCTCGGTTTGATAGGTTCATAGACCCCAAGCTTCTAGCTCATCTTCCTATATTTGTTTTTTCGTATGAGTCGTGGATGTTTTCCCACACACATTTGAGCTTGTTCTCCTCTTTTCCATAGGATCCTCTCAACCTCCCTTCTTTTTATTTTCTCACAAGAGCCTCTTGACCTCCTCTTCTTCTTTGTGTGCCTCAGGTCTCCCCTTCGGCGCATGAGAACCATGCCAATTGAGAGAATGCCCATCCTTTCTTTTCTTGTTCTTAATTGTAATTGAATCAAGTGTTCCCTCCTTCTTGATGACAATGGCTCTATCCCTTTCTAGTGGTTTACACAAACCAACTTCGGAGACAACGCATCCCATACCTTTCATTAAACGTTTTTCCTTTCTTGCTTGTAGCCCTTACTCAACAAGGATGTGGATTTGTCCATTAAAACCACTCAGTCGACCCATGACTGATATTTAAAACAATCAACTACCTTAAGCAATCTCCCTCCTCAAACAATAGAATTTGTGTCTCTTTCTCAATCATTTTAAATAATTACAATTATATACAAAAGAAAAACGTTAACCAGGGGATGTCTCACACACACACACACATATATTCCTTATTAAAAGAAAATCAAACATTAATGTTATGTATCTCACTTCATATTGTTATACATACATATTGGGTCTTTATTTACAATGAACTCAAATCTTTATAATTTTTTTTTTTTAGAAGTGCACTTTTATCCACTTCATATTCATAATTTAGAATTACAATTTTATTAACTTCACTTTAAAATTAATATACTATAACTTTAAAATCAACATCTAAATTAATATATTATAACTTCAAAATAAACATCTAAATGAAAGAATGCATTGTTTCTATTTACAAGATTCGAACAAAAGTGACAAAAAACTAGGTATTTTAGCTAGAACTTTATAACATGACATTTAGATTATATATAATTATAGTTATATGTTTTACCAATCTTATTACTATTTTATAGTTTGACCAACTGTAAGCTTAATTTATGAAACTAAATTAGAACATGTTAGTGTCAGTCTTTCCAGCCTTCCTCCAGTGATCAAATATGCTCTTACAAAGTGGTTTCAGAGTGTTAAGGTCAAATTTTGTCATTTCAAAAGGTTTTCAAGCAAAATTTGGTCACTAGGCATTAGGTCTAGTGTTTGCTTTAACTCCTTCTAAAGTTGCCCAAATGCCAATCTATGTCACTATTCAGCTGAGTCTATCATCATTCATAGGGTTTTCATTATCATGTCAGTGTCTAATGAGTCATTTTACATCTTGTTCATGCTTCAGTTGTGCCTTGGCAAGTTCATTTCCTTCTCCTAGGGTTTTGAAGCCAATTTCTCTCGGACGGTCAAATCATCAGCAAAACTTGTATCCAGATGTTCATACACCTTCCCCTATTCTTAAAGTACCTTATCAAACACTTCCCATCCCTTAGATTCCCCAAATTCCTCATTTTCGTACAAACCCTAGTTTCTAGCTACAACTTGGCATTTTTCTAGGTTGGGCCCGTGTTTTGCCCTTTTGGACCCCTTCCCCTCACTCAATCTCTGAGATTCCACTTTCTCCTGCTCCCCAACATCCCTCCCCACTCCCAAAAATTTCCCCAAGAATTTAGAAGCCCCCTATCCTCTTCATTTCGCTCCATTTCGACAAAATTCCTTGTTTCACACATCGGGACAAGTCGCACTCAAATGATGTTCCAGAGCAATAAAAGATGAATTTGGGAAAAATGAGAAAGTTTTTTGTCCACAACATGCCAAAGAAGAAAATCCTCCTTCACTTTTTGCACAGGTGTCATGGTTTTAGAGAAATGTCAAAGAATATCGTTGCCTCAGGAGAATCAAGGGCACCTCTGAAGTGACCTTGGTAAAATCACGTTTTCTTCTAGCTGGGTTGGCCAAATGATTTTCTTGAGTGGTAAAATGATAACTAGACACAAATATCTTTCCAATGAGCTATCATGAGCTCAATTTGGGGTTGAGGAAGGCATTCAAAAATTGACTGCAACAGCACTCTTCCTTGAGGCAGCCTCATTTGGCACTTTTTGACCAGTCTTGGGAGATTTGACTTTTGTCAGGGAAAATTAACTATAAATTGAAAAATTCTAGTTGGGTTGGAAAGTAGACTCAAATAAGTTTCCAACGAGCTATCTTGGACCTGATTCCGACACCGCAAAGGCCTCCAAAAGCCTCCTGCAAAAGGGCGCAACCCGTTAGAGGCGCGCGACCCGTCAGGGCACCTCCAACAGTGTAAAAATTACATAGGCGCGACCCGTCAAAGGCGCGAGAACCGTTGGGAATTCCTCCACAAAATTTCGCCAGTAAGCTACCAAACAACCCCGGATTTCTTCAAGGTTTCAAGTAGGCCTCTCCTCATGAAAATACATTGTTTGCCAAAGTGTGAAAAGCATGTGAACGTGGTTTAAAGCCAATCATTTTGAACTAATGAATCCAATGCATATTTGCTCAAAAATGTCAAAGTGTTGGTTGAACTAGGTTTTGTCTTGTTGTTTTCAAGGTTATCCTTTATACACCCACTTTTTCCCTACATCCTATTTCCACCTTCCTCATCATTTTATTCATTCTCCCTACCAAAAAATATCAAAAGCCCTAAACCCTACCCCTATCCCTAAAAATCAAGAAACTAAACCTAAACCCTACCTCTCATAAAGCCTTTGCAAATCATATATATGTGATGGGGTATATATCATGATTCCTTCCCTTAACTCCCTATTTCATATGTTTTTCCCAATTTCCCTTCAAAGGCTCCCTTCCCTAACATTTCCCTTGTGCTATTTGTCCCCTTGAAACAGCATCTCAAACAGTTGAAACAGCATTCAAACACTCAAAACAGCAGGGTATCCCATAGGAGGATTTTATCTCTTGAGAGGCTATGCTTATCCGGCTCAATGCTCATTTAGATAAGCTGTTGGCTAAAGCCAACCAAGATAAGAAATTGCTGAGAAACATGAAGAACCATTATTGGGCGAGAATGCACGTGTGCAAAGCGAAGATGAAGGTGCTTCAAAGGCGGTTGGCCAAGGCACTAAAACGGAGAAAGAGGCCCGATCCCCTCCATATCTTGGCCGAGGCTTCACTCAAGGACCAAGGAACTAAATAGCCTAGCCACAGCACAAATCCCAAGAAATTTTGAGCATTTTGGGTAAATTTTGGTTTTTTCAGGCAATTTACAGGTTTTCTCCATTACTGGGTCTCACCCCCCATGAGACCCTTCATCCCGGCAACTCCATTTTGCAAAAACTCAGAATTTCCAGATTTTTCATGGAAAGTTACACTTACTCAGCCATTACTAAGAAATTTCACCAAGTTTTGGGCCTCCAGAAAGTCAAAAAACAAGCAAAAAATGACTTTCTGCCACATTTTTGACACATAGAAAGAAGTCTTGGGAGATTGCAATTTTGGAGGGGCGAATGGCCACCAAATTCAGAAATTCCACTTGGGTTGGAAATTATACATCCATACCTTTCCAACAAGCCCACTTTTGCCTCATTTGGACACTTGGAAGTACCTCAAAATCAGCTCCAAAGTAGCGCGACCCATCAGGCAAAGGTACGTGACCCGTTGGGCAATTTTCACAGGAATTCATCTACAACTCAGGAATTCGCCCAGCTTTGACCAGTTTTGACTTGAGATGGGATTTTTCACCCTCTTTGATGTAATTAATGTATTTTCATGTTGACATGACACTTATTTACCTATTCTAGAAGATTCATTCATCAAATAGCAAACATTTAATGAATGAATTGGTTTCCTAGTTTATAGAGGCAAGTTGTTTTGACTGCCTAGTTTTTAGTGCTAAGTTTAGAAGTGGTTGAAACAGCTCCTAGGATAGTGAGCTCTCGACCCCTAGAGGCAAGGAAAGGTGTTAGTTTGCCTATATTATGTATTTTCTCAATCATTTTCAGAGGTTGGAAGGTTGGACCCTTGAGGGAGAAGCTATCATTGTATTATTTCACTGTATCTCTGCAATTTTTGGCTAAGGAAGACCAGGGTTTTGCAGTCTTTTTTGGGATTCTTGTGGTTACATGTATTGATGGTGTGTTTCTCTATGTACCTGTAAGTGTGTTATGTGAATCATTTCCTTTCTTTTCCTTCTGCACATTAAGCAAACGAAGTTTAAAGTAAGAATTCATCACTGTCATGCTCTGCTTTAAAGTTTGTTTAATTTCAATGTTTTCTACTGTTTAAGGAGAATTCAAAGTTATTGTTTGCTCTCCTTAACTCCTCACCTGTCATTCCTAATCATCCACCTCAATCAAAGGCATCAATACTGTCTCCTACCTCGCCCCAAAGAACCCCCTGCATAAACTGTGTCCAATCCCCGCACCCAAAATTGCCATCCCCTCAATTTGCCACCAAAAACCCTAAAAACCCCAAATCAACCCTTTTGATCAGTTTACTAGCCTAAAATCAGTGTTACCCTATTGGTCATCTCATTCATTGAAGATTTTACTGAGATTTACCGGAGAGAGCCTTCTCCTGCCCTGTAGGGCTAGCTACGAGGCTAAATGGTTTGATGTTGCCTTGAGGTTTGCCTTTTTCATCCTGAGGTGAAATTTCAAGCGCTAACAGAACATATATTTAATTATCAACCCATATCATAAACTTAGAAACATGCCAAAATATATGTATTTTAGATCAAATTAAATCAAGAAGTCATTGTTTAGTGAAAAGTTGAATGCATGCTAGAATCTTAAAGATAACAAGACAATTATTTTGAAAAGGAAGTAAAGAAAGCATTCAAATCTACTTTATGAAAGCATAAAAATAATTGGTCAATGAGATTAGTCTATTTTAGAAGATGGAGAAGAGGCTCTTTTCTAAGAGTCTTGGGTTGTATTTCCACATTCCTCCTATAATAACATTGCCAAACATCTAAGAAAACATGAGAGAATGTAACTATGAAAGCACATAAATTTAGTCTAGGAAAGCATATGAGAAAGTGAATCTTGTTTCAGTTCAATCCTAGCTCACAGAGAAGAGGCTTTTTTCTAAGAGTCTTGGTTGTCCTTCCACATTCAAACTAATTGCCGAAAGGAAATAAATCTTCACTTAATAAAACACGGCCATAAAATGAATTCATATTGAAAACATCTACAAATATCTATAGCAAAAAAATGAGATGAATATAGAGAATTAAACTAGCAAATTCACAACTATGAACATTACTCTATAACAAAGTGTACTTAGCTTGGTATGGGGCCCCCCCACCCTTGTTGGTACACTGTTAAAACAATCAGCTACAACACTCCATTCAAATCATACAACATACACAGGAAAATGATAAACCAAATCTATGTCTTCAATTATCTTCAGAAAGCAATAATCTCGAGTTTTTCACACACCTTCTAACTATGAATGTCTTGCTTAAATAGACAAAATTCAAAACAATATAAGCTAAAAAGGTTGTAACAGCTAACAATAATCCTAATCCAGCTCAGAAGGTCGAAATTATCTATTTGTTACACAAAATAAGGATGAATCCCACAAAATCATAAAATTGCCCTTGATTTAAGGGATTTTCTGAATGACTGGTCAAGTTTGACCAGCGTTGACTGGCCATAATCTAGATGATTTGATGTGATCCAACACGTATCCATCCATCCTTCGTTCCTATAGTTTCCAAATATGCATTCGGATTGAGCCCAAGTGTCCTGCAATCATGAATTTAAACGAGCCATTACAAGATTTTCGAGTTCTGTCTGATTTTAATTTTAATGCTCAATTTTGATTCAAACACTAAAATAATTAAAAGGCATAGTTTGACTACCTTGATGTGCATGAAAAAGGAAAAAATAGGTGAATGTGATGATAAAGTAGTGAGATAAGGTGGTAAATGATGAAATGTACAAGGTAAAAATAAGCTAAAATTGGAGGCTGACACTCCCCGTTGTTGTGCATCAAGCATGTTCTCATGCTTGATTGATCCTCTTGGGTCTCTTTATTTTCCTAGTTGTTGAGGTTGATGCCTCTAACTGAGTTGCCTATAGAAGAACCTCTATTCCTTTTGCTTTTGTTTCCTCCCTCTTATAGATTTTGGTCTTTACCTTTTGTGTCTTGTACTTATACTATCAGTGCTTCTTTTCCTTTAACCATCTATAGGCTTGCTTTGAAATAAGAACATTTTGTGTCTCAAGCTTCTTTGCCTTCTTCTTAAGTTGTTTGTTTTATTCCACAAGTTTGTTGTTTTGACTTTTGTACATATCATTTTCACTCTTTAAATGTCTTTCCATTATCTCTTTCACTTGAATCTTTGCTTTCAGTTCTTCCAATTGTTCTATCTCATCCTCTTTATCTGGCTTTGAAGTTTCTCCATTAGTCTCTTTTGCTATCTTTTTTATTTTCTTGCTTAATTTCTCATATGGGAAATAAGAGGATGAACCCTCTTTTTCATTTTCCTCATACCATTTGTCTTCTTCTATTTCTTTAAGCTTTTCATTTGCCTGCTTTTCCAATTCCTCGACAAGGTCACGATGCTCATTCTGTGCTTCGCCAATGGGCAACTCTTCAAAATATTCCTCTTCAGCTATGTCTTGAATCCCAACATGAGGTTCCTCCAACGTTTTAACCTTTTCCAATATTTTCTTCCTATATTTTCTTGGAAAGGAGACAAATGGTTTGTCTTTTTCACAGTTTTCCAATTCAATTTTTTTCTTTGATCTTGTCCTAGGGTAAGAAGATGTGTGCATTACTTCTCTTAAGAAGTTTGACTGTGTATTAGCTTTGGAAGCTACATCTGATTGCTCTTCTTTCCGACTTTCTATGAAATTGTTCCTCTCAAGGAAACTTTTCTACGTTTCCGTTGTTGTGTTCTTTAAGTGATGTTCAACAAGCATCTTTATCAGTCCCTGATGATAGTAACTAGTTTCCTTCCTATCATTTTTTCATTAACACCTTCAATCATCTTCAATAGGTTTGTGGTAAAGAAATATGGAAGGTTGAATTTCTTATCTCCCTTGATATGTTGGAGGATTTTGATGTGGTACATATGTACCACACTATACCTTCCATCACATGTGAGGTATTTTTGAATGATGAGGATGAGTTCTCTCCATGGTTCTTGAAACCATTCTCTTATGACTCCATTCTTCCAATTGAAGGTCCATTTTCTGGACTTTTACAAAAATAAATTCCAATCTTTTCCTTTGAAATGTTTTCCCCTGTGATATATTTCTCTCGTTTGTGGCAACCCTGTAGCAAGGGCTATATAATCCTCTGTTATAGGAATAGTTATATCTCGTATAACTGTCTTCTCATTTTGATAATTTGCTACAAATGCCTTTGTGACATTGCTATTATATCTATTGATTTTTTCGAGCAATTCAAGTAAATGTGCTTTATGAAGTTGCCCTCTACTTTCCTGTGTCCATTTCTCTGATTGGAACCCCACTAGTTCAATTCTTCATTCCATTTTGAAAGACTATTATGTGTGTTTTTTTCGTGCCCAAGTCATCAGAAATGATACTCATTTGAATTTCGAAAGAAGAAAATTAGACAGAGATTTTTGAAAACTTTGTTAACCAGGAACACTTTGAAATTCTCAAGTTAAAGGAAAAATTATGTAATTTTCCAAACAATATTTGTAAAAACTATCACTCCCCTTTGTATTCACTTATGAATTTATGTCCCTTAAAATAAATACCTCGGCAATATCTTAAAAAAATTGTGGCCTATACATACTAGATTGCTTGGTGTTGATATCAATCTGGTGTTGTTCTCAATTCGCAAAACCCCTTTGTATGTCTTTATCCACCCCTGTGGTTTGAAAACGAAAGAAGAAAAATGGATTGATAAAGGGTTCCTGTAAAAACTTAAGATCCTCGTGATTTACACCCTACTTCTCATCTCTTTGAGTTTTCACGATTCCTTTTTCAATGCCAGTTGTTTGTTTCTCATACAATTGTTAAACAGAAAACTAGAGTTCTTACCTATAGCTACCTGCCAAGTGATTTCCAAATCCACGAGATAGACTGTCTATTGACACGTTGCAATCATAAATTTTGGCATCAATTTTGTATTTGTAGGCTTCGATTTGGATTTCTTGCAAGGATTTACTACGAGATTTTCAGGATATCTTACCTGGAAAGGGGACATATAACTAGTTTTCTGAACTGTAACTGTTATCTTACCCTTGAATCTCGTATTCTACAGGCAGTTCATTTAACGAGTCTCAACTCTTTGAGGACTGTTTTTTTAAATAATATAAGTCACTAGTTTCATCCCTTACCTCTTTTGATAGGTTCGTTTTCCAGTGCTCGAAGCTTCTTCTTTCAAATTTTGACTGTGTTTTAGTTCCTGAGTAATGTGGCTCGAACTAGATGATTCAGTTTGAGTTCTTAGGTGGATTTCTTGTTATTCCAACTTTGTTCTTACTATTTTGTTTATCTTTTGACAACCCCTGTAGATTTTCCCTGTAAAGACCGACTTCTTAGAGGTTCATGAGACCATTCTCGTAGAGGTTCTATCTACCTGGGTTAATTTTGAAATATCTGAGGTAATGCTTTCAATCTTGCTTGTAGTTGCCTCTTGTTTCTCTTAATGTTGTAGTATGCTTATGACTCCAAAAATCATTCATTTCCCATCACATTGTAGGGAGGCTTTTTCGTGTCATTATGGTATTCCCTCTTCTCATAGCATAAAAATGCTACATATAATTTGATGATTCATTTTTCTTTGTACCCCACAATATAAGCTACTCATTTCATTATTTCTTTGTTTCTCTATTGATCATTCTTTTGAAATATTGTACTCCACAGTTTCAAGTTTATGATTGTTTACATAAGATTTTATAGAAATCATCAATGCGTACTTGGTTGTTAAACATGCCAATTTCATGTCAATTTTGACATTAACAATATTATAGGCTTTTAGAACAAGGTTATGTTATGACTTTTCTTGAGGCTATCTTCATGAGAAAATGAGGATGATTTTATTCTTTTGCATGAAAAATAAAATAAGGTTATATTTATGTTCCAATTAGGATAATCATTTTGTCTCTTTGGTATAATAACTCAATACTATCCAAAAAAAAAAAAAAATTAATGAAGGCAAGTCTTGCTTTGTCATTATGCAGTCATGAAATCAATTCATGATATTGTTCTTGACTCTCTTCTACAACTTGTTCAATATTTTCGATCTTATTTCCCATATTTGCTTCTAAAAGATTATTTTTTTAAATGATCACTTCAAGGTCATTTAAAAATAGAGTCTCGTTTTTATTGTAATGACTGTCTTTTAAAACAAAGGATTTTTACAAGCTTGTTGACGCCTCGAAAATCGCTGCAACAACATTGGGGGATAACCACCCGGTCTGGACCTTGAAAGCAGCTCCTTTTCCGTTTGGTGTGGTGGCTCCGACTGGTTTAACTAGGTCCAATTACCTTCTCCCTATTGCTATTGGTTTATGATGTATCTTTACTTACCAATAGACAGGGATATCAGATCACCTCTCCTTGCTGATCAGGCAAGAGAATGACCCTTAAGCTGATTTGGGTTCGGCCAAGCCACAACTAAAGTTTTGCCTCCTTGAGGAGAGGACTTAACAGAATGTATAATTTATTCTAAATGCAAGTTTATTCTATGATGCAAGCAAAAGAAACTAATCTAAATCCTATCTTAATTAGGCAAATATAGATCTAACCCAACTAAGAGCAAGATAATTAAAATATTAGGATTTAAACATGTCTTG
>APFE031444293.1:0-17274 GCA_000404065.3 Pinus taeda
ATGCCATATTATTCAGATGTAGCCAGCTCTTCATGGCGGATGTAAAACATTTTGTTCTCCTTTTTATATAATATTAGAAGTAGCATGAATTACACAAAAAAAGAATGTTTATGTGGATTTATACACAAGTTTACTAAAATGTGTTTATGCTTATTTATAATTATATGAATTAACAAAGATATTTTTCGAAGAATCATTTTGTTATTTTAAAATATTTGTTCTCGAACGGAGACATATTTCAAAATTTCTTGCCATAACATTTTTATATATTTTTATATTAACAAGTGCAAGTTGCAACCATTTTTTAATTAAATGTATATTTCAACTTTTTTCTAATACAAATATAATCATTTATTATTTATTATAACAAAATTAATAATAAATAATGTTTTTTAAATTAAAGGGTGAATTTCATCCTTTCCGTAATAAAATATATAAATTATTTAATATATAAATTTGATTAAAGTTATGTTTAAATATAATATTTATTATTATATAAGAGATTAAAATTAATGTTTAATTATATAATTTTAATATTAACTTATAGTATTTTGCTATTCATATATTAATTAATTTTAATTTTTATTTATTTTGGACTAACTAAAGTTAAAATGGTTTTAAATTTGGCTTTCTAATGATTTCAAAGGATGTAATATACATAATGTGATTTATAAAATTTTATACCAAATTTTAAATCATTTATATGAATTATACATAATATTATAAATTTATATATATCTATGTTTACTAAGAATAAAAGGATCAAAATCTAAAATGCAAATTTTTTAATACAAAATGTGAAAGAAAATTTGCATTTGAAGAGATTTGATTTAGATCTTTAGTTAAGATAAATCTATATTGATATTTAATAATATTATTTAATTAGATATAAGTCTTCGGGATTAATCAGATAGCTAGGATTTGGTCAACATTTTGAACCAACTAATGTGGTTAATCACAATGTGAGAAATCAATCAATCTAAATGAATAAATAGAAAGGATGCATCAACTAATGTGGTTCATCCTCAGGACAAGGTGAGAGATAAATCGATCTAAAGGAATAAATAGCAAGGATGCATCATTACCTAGAGTTACCAACGAATGTGGTTCATCCTCAGGACAAGGTGAGAACTCAATCCATCTAAATGAATAAATAGCAAGGATGCATCAACTAATGTGGTTCATTCTCAGGTTAAGGTGAGAAATCAATCAATCTAAAGGAATAAATAGCAAGGATGCATCATTTCGGAGAGTTACCCATTGAGAATTAGTCGTGAGTAAATTAGTTAAAAGGAAAAGCAAAATATTATTTAAGAAAGAGATATCTATAAAATATCTATATAATTAAATTAAAAAACTAAACGAATAATTAAAGGTGTATTTCATCCTTTCCAATACAAAATATAATTATATTATTTATATACTAAATGTGATATTAAAAAAGTTTTAAATTTAATAATTTGATATTAACCTAATAAATACCATAAATTTTCATATATTAAATAATAATTTCATCATATTAATTATTTGACTTGTTTTATAATTCAATTAGTTTTACGAACCTACAAAGTCAAGTGATTTAAATTTGGCTTTTCTAAGATTTTAAAGTATAATAGAAGCAATATATCCAATATAATTTTATTTTATAACCATGTATTGAACATATAAAATTATGATTAATATCATGAATTAAAATAAATTAATTTTTATATATATGATTACATGAAAAATTAAAAGATCAAATTTCTTTAAATGCATTTTTTTTAATACAAAATGTGAAGGAAAATTTGTATTTGAAGAGATTTGATTTAGATCCTTAGTTAAGATAAATCTATATTGATTCTTAATAATATTATTTAAGTAGATATAAGTCTTCAGGATTAATCACCTAGCTAGGATTTGGTTTTTGAATCAACCAACTAATGTGGTTTATCCTTAGGACAAGGTGAGAAACCAATCCATCTAAAGGAATAAGTAGCAAGGATGCATCATCACCCAGAGTTAGTCATTGAGAATTAGTGATTGTTAATTAAAGGTGTATTTTATCCTTTTCCTAATACAAATATAATCATTTATTATTTATTATGTAAAATTGATATTAAAATAATGTTTTAAATTTATAATAATTTTGATATTAACCCAAATAGACTATAATCATATATTTAAATTATTGATTGTTTCATTATAAAATTCTAACAAGGATGCATCAATTACCCAAGTTAGTTGTTGAGATGTTGATGGTAAATTAGTTCAATGGGAAAAGTAAAATATTATTTAAGAATAAACTAATAAAATATATGTAATTAAACTTGGGGGTGTATTTCATCATTCTAATACAAATTCATTTGGTATATTTATTAAGGATATAAAAATAATGTTTAATTTATATAATTGTATTAATACTATAATTTCATATATTAAATTATTTGATTGTTTCATATATTATTTCTTTTTGTCAAATAAGATTGGAGCTTTCCATTAACCAAAACAAGTACATTACATATTTTACAAAGTAAACCAAACTTCCTTGCATTTACCCAAAGAGAAAAAAGGTCCACATGACCTATCTAAAATGGAGTTGGCTTTAAATCTTTAAAACTCGGAACCATCCCCTCTATCGGGAGATTTGGCTAACACAGGTAATACCCAAAAACCTGAACCGCAACCCATCAGATTAGATTTCAAAATTATTACATTTGCTACCATAAAAAAACGGCATGTCCGCAATCCCGGTACAGCGCCCTCCCACTGCGCTCACCGAACCCCGATCACCGATCGGCCTGACATCCTCCATCCAGCAAAATCAACGATCAACGGTTAACGTTGAATCGTAAATTCGCATTTGACCTTCCACTTGCACAACCGACCCTCCACCGTTGATTTACTCTTCGTGGATCCAAGGGTCCACGCAGATTTCAGGTGGACAAATAGCTCGAGGAATACCCGCCTGAAAAGTGGTATCCTCTTTTCTCCTCGCTGCTACGTGTCACTTGAAGAGTGGAATCAGAGGCCTTCCTCGCAATACTGGTTACCACTTAGACCCCTTCCGAAATACCACTTGTGGTACGAGAAGCCACTTCCTCGCGAATTAACTTATGCGCTCTTTTGTCGAGCAATGACCATCGATCCAACCCATCGGACGCTTCCCGGTCCTTCCTCCCTACGTCGTTGATCTTTTGATTTTCGATGGATTTATTCTTAAACCCCAGTTTCTTTGCTTTTCGTTGAATCAATGTGTCGCCATTAACCCATACAGTGATCAATGAAACGACAAACCTGCAGCACTTCCAGAATCGGTCCTCACGCCACTGTATCCTTGGTCTTCCTCTGTTGATCTCAACCTTTCCCATTGGTCCATATCTTTGGCAGCTTGACAGAGACAATCCTCTAACAGTTTTCCCAGGGGTAACAACTCCCAGACGTGCCAGGTGTCCCTCTCCTTATTAATCACTCCTTCGTTCGCCAAATGATCTAGCACCATGTTAGCTTTTCTTTTCACATGGACAAAGCTTACAGTTTTTAAGGTTTGCAGGTGGGAGTGTATACGATGAAAGACTTGTGAGAGCCTCCAGTTTTTTGACACTTTATCCTGTGATGTACCATTGCATATTTGATTGGCCATTCTAATAATCAATTCCAAATCTGCTTCAATGATGACACTGTGTGAATCTGAATCCACCAATATTTTCAACCATTGTTCTAGGGCCATGAGTTCTACCATGTTATAAGTAGCCTTCTCCAAGTGGCCATGAGATTGTTTCATATATTAAATTACAGCAATGAAGCATCATTATGCCGAGTTAGCCTTGAGAATTAGTTGTCGGTAAATTAGTTAATAAGAAAAGTAAAATATTATTTAAGAAAAAGATATCTAAATAAAATGAATATATTTAAATAAATAGTTGTTAATTAAAGTGTATTTCATCATTTCCCTAATATAAATATAATCATTTAAATTTAATTATAAATGATATTAAAAATATGTTTAAATTTATATAAATTTGAAATATTAACCTAATAGTACTATAATTTCATATATTAAATTATTTGATTGCTTGATTCATTAAAGTCAAAAGTGATTTAAATTTGGCTTTTCTAATGATAGTACTATAATTTCATATAATAAATTATTTGATTGCTTGATTCATTAAAGTCAAAAATGATTTAAATTTGGTTTTTTTAATGATTTCAAGGGATAATAAGAACAAGTATATCCAATGTAATTTATAAAATCTTACACCAAATTATTAGACCATATAAAATTATTATTATTATCTTTTTTTTTCTATGTAAAACTATTCTATTAATATGAAACAAAGTATAATTACATCGAGGTTCGGCCTTAGCAGTGCTGAACATCATTTACCAAAAAATATATTTGTCTAATCTCGACTACCCCAACGATGGGGAAACCAGTCCATGGAGGCGCAAAAAAACCAAACATGGGTTATCAGTTTTAACAAAAAACATATCAAACATTGTAAAAAAATAACCAGGAAAGTTTTGACAGAACAAATCATAACCGAAATTATCTAGTCAGCAGTAAAAAACACCCAACTCGCAGAAGGGCAACACTTGGTTGCCATGTGTCGATTCTAGAGGTTGTCTAGGGCAGGCTCTTCCTCGATAAGACACGCGTACTGGTACCACTCCTCTGCTGACGTGCCGCTCTGAATTCTATGAGCTGGATGAGCGCTAGTGGAGCTGCTAGCTGCTACATGTGGGCCAGATGTGTCTCCCGCGCTGCCTCCTGGTGCCTGCGTGTCTTCAACTCTACCTTCAGCTACTTGCTGACTGCCAGCCAACTCCTTGCCATGCGGGGTGGCAACATCCTCGACCAGCCGCTGCTTGCCTCGGTCACGAGTGCTTCTGTTCCTTTGAGCGGCCCTCTGCTGCTCACCATTGTTCTCTGGCGGAGCTTCCTGCAAATTGTTTTCCTCAGAGAAAGTGATGGTGACGATGGTGGTGATAACAGGCCTATGTAGGGTGCTATGGAATCGAAATTGCGTTGTGTGGGGAGCGAGGTGAGGGGGAAGGGAAAATTGGTTGTATGAACACTGGCGTCCCTCCTGCCTACACCTTGGAGCTGAGCTCGTCTTCTGCCACTGCGTGTATCTGGATACCGGCCAGAGAAGGATCCATAAGGATTTGGGATATCGGGAGAGGAGGAGGGGGAGGTAGAATCTGGGTTGGGCATCGCAAGAGGACGGATGCCTCCGCCACGACTACCCCCTCTCCGGCTACCCATTCGGTGGCGGATGCGAGCCATGGCGAGATTCGAAGCAGAGCTAACAGTGGGGAGATTGGCGGAATGACTGAGCAGAGAGTGAGCAAAGGGAGTCTGAGCAAGAGTCAAATTGTAGAGCCTAGTGTGGGAGAAATGATACCCATTACCAAGGTTTTGACAGTTGAGCAACCAGCAGCGACTTCTCGTGACTGTGTGTGAACAAGGCTCTGCTGCCTAAGGAGGGAAAATGCAGTGGATCAGGGGAGGAGGAACAGCGTTATGGTCTGTGGAGGCCATTGCTATGAGCATGATGCTAAAATCTCGACCAAAGCACCCATTTAATGTCACCTGCAAAGCGCCATGAATTCCCTTCAGGTTAGCATGGGAGAAGACGCAGGCGGCCATTTGGCCAGCCCTCCCGCCGCCCGTCCGTCTAATCGCCATTAATGGCGTGGTTATCACCAGCATCCGAGTAAAATTATTATTAATATCATGAAATTAATAAATTAATTTTAGATATATGATTTACTAAGAATTAAAAAGGATCAAATTTCTTAAAATGCAATTTTTTAATACAAAATGTGAAGGAAAATTTGTATTTGAAGAAATTTGATTTAGATCCTTAGTTAAGATAAATCTATACTGACTCTTAATAATATTATTTAAGTAGATATAGGTCTTCCAGATTAATCAAATAGCTAGGATTTGGTCGACTTTTCGAACCAACTAATGTGGTTCATCCTCAAGACAAGGTGAGAAATCAATTGATCTAAAGGAATAAATAACAAGGATGCATCATTACCTAGAATTAGCCTTTGAGAATTAGTTGTTGGTAAATTAGTTAATAGGAAAAGTAAAATATTATTTAAGAAAAAAGGTATCTAATAAAATATTATATATTCAAATTAAAAACTAAGTTTTTAATTAAAGTTGCAATTTCATCCTTTTCCTATACAAATATAACATATTATTTATTATATAAGCTTGCATATTAAATAAGTTTAACTTTATAAAATTTTATATTTATTATATAAGCTTGATATTAAAATAAATGTTTAACTTTATAAATTTTAAATTACCCCTAAAGTACTATAATTTCATATATTAAATTAATTTGATTTTTTTTATTCATTTAATGGACAACCAAAAGTAAAAAGTTATTTAAATTTGGCTTTCCCTAATGATTTCAAAGGATAATAAGAACAATTATATGCAATGTGATTATAAAATTTTATACCAAATATGAAACCATATAAAATCACGATTAATAGTGAAATTAATAAATTATTATTAATATATATATGATTTACTAAAAATAAAAAAATCAAATTCTTTTAAAACTGCAATTATTTTAATACAAAATGTGAAGGGAAAATTGTATTTGAAGATACTTGATTTAGATCTTTAGTTAAGATAAATCTATATTGATTCTTAATAATATTATTTGAGTAGATACAAGTTGTCTGCCTTAATCACATAGTTAGGATTTGATCAATGTTTCAAACCAACTAATGTGGTTCATCCTCAGGACAAAGTGAGAAATCAATCTATCTAAAGTAATAAATAACAAGGATGCATAATTAATCAATAGATCTAAAGTAATAAATAGCAAGGATGCATCATTACCCATAGCTAGGATTTGTTCAACGTTTCGAACCAACTAATGTGGTTCATCCTCGGGACAAGGTGAGAAATCAATCGATCTAAAGTAATAAATAGCAAGGATGCATCATTAATCAATCGATCTAAAGTAATAAATAGCAAGGATTCATCATTACCCAGAGTTGGTCGTTGAGAATTAGCTCTTGGTAAATTAGTTAATGGGAAAAGTAAAATATTATTTAAGAAGGAGATATCTAATAAAATATATAATTTAAAATAAAAACTGAGTTGTCAATTAAAGGTGTATTTCATCCTTTTCCAATACAAATATAGTCATTTATTATTTATTATATTCATCTTCTTTATTTAATAATATTAACAATAAAAATGATAATAACAATAATAATAATAATAATTCATCCCTCTATCTTTAGTCTTCTTAATAAAGGTCTCAATGTTGCCCTTGCCCCTAATAATATTCCTACTGACGACATTATTTGTAACATTGAGTATGGTATTAAGGACCTTCTAGATAATGTCAAGGAAACTATTAGGCAAGATTGTGCATTTGTTCTTACAAATGCTAAGCCTCCTAAGAAAAACCTGAGCAAGGTAGATTTTCTTGCCCTTAAGTCCCTTAGGGGCAGCTCTGACATTGTCATCCTTAGAGTGGACAAAGGTGGAGCAGTTTTCATTCTTGATAATTCTGACTATGTCTACAAAATGGTAGATCATCTATCTAATAGTGGGAGTTACATCAAGCTTACGAAGAATCCCATTAAGTCCATTTCTAAGGAAATAGAAGCCCCTATTAAATCGAATTCGTCTCTTAATCCTCTTTCCCAAAATCTCATTAAGAGAAATCCCCTTACCCCTAGGATCTATGGCCTCCCTAAGATTCATAAATTTGGGGCTCCCTTAAGGCCTATTGTTAACACAATAGGCGGGCCTACTTATCTTCTTGCTAAATTCTTAGCTCAAAAGCTTAAACCTCTTTTTGGTCACACTGAATCTTTTGTTAAAGACTCTGCCTCCTTTGCCTAAGAGTGGAAAGATATCAAGTTGGAACCTAGAGATTTATTGGTCAGTTTTGACGTTGTATCCTTATACACAAAAATCCCCATACAAGAGGCCATTGATATCATAAATCGCATCATTGACAAAGACACTGGAAATTCAGTTGGCATCTACCTCACCTCGACTTTCTTCAATTTCCAAGATGAGTTCTATGAGAAAACGTGTGGTGTTGTGATGGGTTCCCCTCTCTCCCCCATTGTCGCTAACTTATTTATGGAATATTTTGAGACCAAGGCCTTAGCCACCGCTCAATTTCGCCCTAAAAAATGCAAGAGATTTTCGATGATACTTGTGTTGTCTGGCCTCATGGTCATGAGAAGTTGGATATGTTTCTTACCCACCTAAATTCTCAATCAAAATCCATCAAGTTCACAATGGAAATTGAGGTGAATGGATGCCTTCCCTTTCTTGACATTAGCCTCTCTAGGATGGATGATGGTTCCGTAAGTCACCAAGTTGTTTGAAAGAAAACGCACATGGAACAATATCTCCATGCCAGTTCTCATCATTCCCCGGCTCAGAAACTCAGGGTTCTCGTCACTCTTGCTACCCGTGCTCTAAGAATCTCTTATGATAGCCACCTCGAGCAAGAGAAATCTCATCTTCTCAATGTTTTTAAAAATAATGGATATATCAGATCTCAAAGCCTCAAGACTTTTCACAAGGACTGCAAAGCACCAAGAGTTAAACCTGCTCATTCCGATCCTATCTCCAAAGTTTATCTCCCATATATCCAAGGAACCACGGATAGGATTTCCCATATCCTTAGGAAGATCAATGTTTCTTCTTCATTCAAGCCTCTCAACACCATTAAAAATTCTCTTAGGCCTGTTAAAGACCCTATTGACCCTTAGGACATGAAAGGTGTTTACCATGTTCCCTTCTCTTGTGGTATTCCCTATATTGGAGAAATAGGTAGGTCTATTAAACAGAGAATCAAATAACATGATGCAGATGTTAGACATAGTCAATACCGTGCATCAGCCCTAGCTGAGCATGCAAAGAAATCAAAACACCATGTCTACCTTGAAGATTCCAAGGTCGTTGTTAGGGTTGGCCATTTCCATCACAGGAAACTTAGGGAATAGATTGAGATTGAGAGGCATGCCAAAATTCTGAATAGGGATGATGGTTGGAAATTGAGTAAGAGTTGGATTCTGGCTCTCTCTTCATGATTCTTCTACCCTTTCTTATCCCTGCTCTGTTTTTACTTCAGTCTGGTTTCATCATTTATCCCTTATTATCCTTATTAACATTCTTGAATTTCTTATGTATAACTTCCTCTCTTTAAATTATGGTTATCCATTTAGCAACCCTTTTTTTTTACCCCTTAAAATTTTGGATTTTTGTTTTATCTCCCCTCTTAACCTTTCATCTCTGTGAATTTGGGTCATCCTCTTCCTTTTATTATTTTTTCATTATTATTAAGTGTATTTATACTACTAAAATATGTATACCCCTAATAATATATTTTGTTGTAACCTCCTTTCTAATTTACTAATATTAACAATTCTTTATCTAAAACTCTGGCTTATATAATTCAGCATTTCTCTATTTCTATTTAAAGGAAATATGCTAACCTCTGACAAATTATCATTGAAAATATTAATAAATAATCATATTAAATTATTCCCAACAATTAGTTTTCAACTAAATGGGGACAAGGCTCAAAACCATAAAAAAATAAAAAAATAAAAAATAATGTAATAGATAAATTGTATTATATAAGTAATTGTATATATAAAATAAGTTATATTATATAAATCAATAATATTGAAATAAAATATTTTATACCATAGATTTTTAATTTAAATATATAATATTTTATTAGATATCTCCTTCTTAAATAATATTTTACTTTTCTCATAAACTAATTTACCAAGAGCTAATTCTCAATGGCTAACTCTGGGTAATGATGCATCCATGGCTAACTCTGGGTAATGATGCAACTTTCTATTTATTCATTTAGATCGATTGATTTCTCACCTTGTCCTAAGTATGAACCACATTAGTTGGTTCTGAGTGTGAACCACGTTAATTGGTTCAAAACATCGACCAAATCCTAGCTATGTGATTAATCTGGAAGACTTATATCTACATTATGGATCGCAAAAGTCTTAGATCTAACAATATTATTTAAATGTTATATAAATTTCACATGTCTATATATAAAAGTATTCTTATTTTAAATTTTATTAAATTCTTGATTCAAACTCCATGGAATATCCATTGAATATCCATGGAATATTTTTAGTAGTGCTAGGATACAAAGATTAGAATGCAAACTTTTTTAATGCAAAACATGAAGAAAGATTTGCACCACAATAGATTTGATTTAGATCTTTAATTAAGATGGATCTATGTTGTTCTTAATAATATTATTTATGGTATATAAATTTCGCATGCCTGTATATGAAAGTATTCTTATTTATAATTTTATTAAAATCTTGATTCAATATCCATGGAATATTTTTAGTAGTGGTGAAGATGCATAGATTATTTTAATTTATATGGTAAAATGGACCTTAGTTTATAGTTACATTTATATGTTATATAATTTAATGTGATATGTATATTGTGATTTTCTTTTATCTAAAAACAAAACCAAAAATATAACAAATGAATTTATACTTTAAATCTTTTATTATCAATTGAGCATTTTGAATGTTTACACTCATTACAACACAAAATATTCCCCATAAATTTAAAATTATAAATATTTAAATAATATAAACTTATAAATATAAATTATATACAACTATTTTTTACATTATTAGGGTTATCTTCCATGGTTGGAAGGGCTCCCACCCAGATTCATTTCTAATAAGTGAAATAATGAATATTGACAATATTAACAATACATATATATCTTAGATCTAAGACTTTTGTTATTTATAATGTAGATATAAGTCTTTCGGATTAATCACATCATTAGGATTTGGTCGAAGTTCCGAACCAACTAATGTGGTTCATCCTCGGGACCAGGTGAGAAATTAATCGATGTGAAGGAATAAATAGCATGAATGCATCATTGCCCAAAGTTAGCCAATGAATTGGTAAATGAGGAAGGTAAAATATTATTTAAGAAAAAATGGTAAGGAGTTATCTCTTTAATTATTCAATATTTAGTTAGAAACTAGTTGTTATGTAATAATTAATTATTTAATTTCAATCAATAAAATAATAATTTAATGAATCAATTTATATAAATTATATAAATAATTAATTTATATAATATATTGGTTAGAGGCTGAGTTTAAAAGAATATATCTAGTTGAAAACTAATTTTAAGAATAATTCAAAATTAAAATATTTTATTTCCATTATAATTAATGATAATTATCATATATACTTTCTTTAATAAGATATTTATTAAAAATTATCCATTTAATATGACTATTATTTATTAGAGGATAGCTTGTTTCCCTTAAATAGGAGGATAGTAGTGTAGGAAGAAGCAATGATAACTCTAAAGGTTTACTATAAAAATATTAATAGTTAAGTTGTATTATTAAGCACAAAATGTATTTTAGTTGTATGAAAAAAAAATAGGATGCTCTAAAAAATACTAATCATATTAGATATATGAAGTTAAAGAAAATAAATAAGGATAATAGGGGATAAAAATAGAAGAAGATAAAATAAAATAAGGAAGAATTGGAAGGAGAAAGGAGGAAAAAGGGAGGAAGAGTCATGAAGAGAGAGTTGGAATCGAGCTTTTACTTAATTTCCAACCATCATCCATATTAAGGTTACTCGCATGCCTTTCAATTTCAATCGCTTCCCTAAGGTTACTGGAAATGATCAACCCTAGCAATGACTTTGGATTCTTCAATGCAGACGTGGTGTTTCGATTTCTCTGCATGCTCGGCAAGGGTTGATATGCGGGATCGATTGTGTCTAATGTCAGCAACATGTTCATTAATTCTCTGTTTAATAGACCTACTTGTGTCTCCAATGTAGGGATACCACAGGAGCAGGGAACAAGGTAGACCCCTTCTATGTCCTTAGGATCAATAGGGTCCTTAACAAATCTAAGAGAATTTTTAATGGTATTGAGAGGTTTGAATGAAGAAGAGACATTAATATTCTTAAGTATATGGGAAATCCTATCTGTGGTTCCTTGGATATATGGGAGATGAACCTTAGAGATAGGATCAGCATGGGCGGGTTTAACTCTAGGCGCTTTGCAAGCTTTGTGAAAGGCCTTGAGGCTTTGACGTCTGCTATACCCATTATTTTTAAAAACTTCAAGAAGATGAGATTTCTCATGTTCAAGGTGGCTATCATCAGAGATTCTTTGAGCACGGGTGGCAAGAGTGTTGAGAACCCTGAATTTCTAAGTCGAGAAATGATGAGAACTGGCATGAAGATATTGTTCCGTGTGAGTCATTTTTCTAAAAACTTGGTGACGAGTAGAACCATCATCTCTCCTAGAAAGAAAAATGTCGAGAAAGGGAAGGTGCCCATTCTCCTCAACTTCCATCATGAACTTGATGGATTCTAATTGAGAATTAAGGTGTTTAAGAAATAGATCCAGTTTCTCACGACCATGAGGCCAGATGACACAGGTATCATCAACAAACCTTTTCCATTTTTTAGGGTGAAATTGAGCAGTGGCTAAGGCCTTGGTCTCAAAATCTTTTATAAGAAGGTCATCAACCCCACCCTTGAAGATCAAAAGTATCTCTCTATTTTAACTAGCTCAAAGAAGAAAATTAATATAGCAAAGATTAGAACGAACTCCCATGAGCTCCATAGTGAAACAAGTCGTTGGGCAGTTCCTAAAACGCCATGGATGGAAAGGATCTGCCATATTTGTGAGAATAGGAGCATCGAGGATGAAAACCACTTCCTCTTAGAGTGCCCTGCATACAACTACATTAGATCTCAATTTCACAACCTTTGTTACAATATTGACCTTCCTAGCCTTTTACAATGCCAAAATTATAGTGAACTCGGGAGGCTTATCTCCAAGCTTTTTGAGCATAGGAATAAAATCTTAAATCAAAATAAATAATTTGTCTTTTAGGTCCAATAGATCATTATTTGGTCTCAGCGGATGTTAACCATCATCATCATCATCATCATCATAAACAAGTTAGCGACGATGGGGGAAAGAGGGGATCCCATCGCAACACCGCAAGTTTTCTCATGGAACTCACCTTGGAAACTAAAGAAAGTCGAGGTGAGGCAGAGGCCAACTGACTTGGAAGTGTCTTTGTCAGTGATGTGACTTATGATATCAATGGCTTCTTGGATGAGGATTTTCTTTAACTTCATATGTCTAATATGATTAGTATTTTTTAGAGAGACCTCTTCTTCTTTTTTTAATACAACTAAAATACATTTTGCACTTAATAACACAACTTAATTATTAATATTTTTATAGTAAACCTTTAGAGTTATCACTGCTTCCTCCTCCACTACTATCCTCCTATTTAAGGGAAGCAAGTTATCCTGTAATAAATAATAATCATATTAAATGGATAATATTAATAAATATCCTTATTAAAGAAATTGATAATATTAATAAATTATCATTAAAATATGACATACGAAGTTGAATCCAGAAGTGGGAATAGAGGAGGAGGTTTCTGCCAGGACTAGAGTTTCCAGTTGTGCTCTATGCCATCGCCATTCTGCAAAACAAGGAAGGGAGCTACCTGGGATTAAAACGAAGCCCTCACGCAGACGGACGAGCTGATCTCGACCCTTTGGCAGTGTTATGGTTTGGTTTTGGAATAAGAAAGGGTTATTTTGTCGCGGATCGATTTTCCCACAGTCCAGGTGCGGCTAGGTTTCTCAAGGCATGGCCTTTCCACAGCTTCGAACTTGTGATCAAGGCAGCACTTGGATGTAACAGAGCAGGGTACAAGGGAGGGTCGACGACGGCCATGAACAAGCACACGTGCCCGGAGATAAAGAAGGGGGCGGCGGCAAATAATGATAACCCACTAATATCTGAACTCGGGACGGAGGTGGTCTAGAGCCGTGGCCAGCGTTTATTCCTCAGATCTGCCGCCGACCTGTCCTGCTCAGATCTGGTTGATGGGAAAGACGCAGAATCAATCAAGAATCTCTATTTTGGGATGAAGGGACCGCCACTGTAGTACTGGAGAAGCCAGTTAGAGTTTTAACAGATGGATGAGAGCATGCGGAGGATCAGAAGGCAGTCAAGGTGCCGAAGGTGACTAATGTTCATAGATTTCTGGAGAATCGAATCACCATCACAAATCTCTAGTCATTTGAACTCTCAAAGATGGCCGAGTATGTTTTCCAGAAGCAGAGGATTCCGAACGAGGAGACCATACCTGATCTCTGTAAGGCCACTGGGGCAGATACAGTCAAAGTCACATTTACAGAGGGGAAAGAATCCCAGACTAGCTCTCAGCCCCAATACGCCAGTACTGGCTCCGATGGGATAATAACTAACCGCTCTCAAATCTTTGTTAAAACCCCCTCGGGGAAATCAACATTGATCTGGGCTCATGCTACAGACAATTTTACAGATCTGAAGCATAACATTGTCAATCATATTGGCTACTCGGATAGTCAACAACACCTTTTGACTGGGGGCAGAACGCTACAGGATTACAAAACTCTTAAGGATTACAACATCATGCCAAGATCTACAATCATACTCAATATGAGACTCTGAGGAGGTGCAGCAACCAGCAAACAAACAGAAGGAGGTAGTGGGTCCAAAACCAATCACAATCCAGATCTGCATCAGCAGCACCGAAGCAAAGGAACATCTTACAAGCATATATTACAAGGGGGGAAATCTCCTACAACAACTCCAAAGCAGGCCGGAACGAAACCCGGTCCATACATAGTGGAGCAACTGCAGCATACCCAAAAACTAACAATAGATACATCAGAAGCAAAGGAGGTATGTAATAGCTATGCAAAGCAAGCCATCATTTGTCGTTTTAACGGATTTTGGCCTAAACCCTTTGATCTATTCCATTGGATAGTACTCACAAAATGGTCTCTAGATTGTGAGATCCATCTCTGCTCCAAAGGGTTTTTTATAGTCAAATTTCAATCAACAGAGGTTAGAGATCTTGTGATTCAGGAGGGACCTTGGTTCTGGGAATCTTCAGGCCTCTTTATCACTCCATGGTTCTCGGAGTTTGATGCAAACACTTTCATTGTCTCTAGAATGCCCATATGGGTACGTCTACATAATCTCCCTATACATTTCTAGAACCAAAAGCTACTTGCATGCATAGGCAACACCATTGGTAGATATATAAAAATGGATACATAAAGAGTGGATGAAAGAATTTTTACTTTCGCACATATCTGTGTGGAAGTCGACCTTAGCAAAGGATTACCGGACTGCATAAAACTTAAACACAAAGATCGCAACTGGACGCAGTCATTAGACTATGAAAATACAACATTCAGATGCAGAATATGTTGGCAAACTGGACACCTTCAAAATGCATGCTCATAATACAAAAAGGACAGCCGCAGAACGAAGAAAACTGGCAAACATCAAAAGGGATGGAATTTCACCCACCAAAACCGGAAGAGGAGGAAGATTATGAGGAGGAAGAACCCATCCCAAATGAGAACAACCAAAAAGAATCTCAAAAGACATCTCCACAAGAGCCTATGGAATTGCAATCCGGAAAGAATCCAAATTCAATGCAAATCAGTGGAACCAAAAGGCAGCACACATCAGACACCTCTGACTCAGAGAAGGAAAACCCCCGACCTGACGATAAAAATCCACTTCAACTTGTTCCCACGATACCGTCCCAAGGAGAGTGGCACAAGGTCGAGAAGAAAAAGGGGAGGAAAACATGATTCTGCTCACCCCCTCCTCCCTTCCCCCCGCCCACAATGTCATCTTAGTTGCTCCTGTTGTGGAACACTTTTTCTTGAGCCTTATGGTTTTTTTTTCTTTGCTCACCATCTCAACAAGCACTAGCCCAATATTGTATATGTTATGCATCTGCAATTCCTCATTTATGAGGAGGTAGTGCATCAAATCAGTGGTTTTTTTCATGTCTTTTGGACAGGATTGGATTTTCTCATCTTGTGAGCTCTATGATTCGCAAATCATACAGCAAAATGAATGCTTCGGCATATACTATGTAACTTTTTATTTTGGTTATAAAAAGTTCTATTTTTTCTTTTGGGAAAAAAAATTATACCCATAAACATATAAGTGGATATACAAGTACTTTTAATTAATCATATTTTATAAATATTAATTAAAAATTTAATGAAGATAAAATTGTAATTTTTGAATTATTCCTAACAACTAAGTTTTCAAGTGAATATATTCTATTTAATAAGCCAACCCCTAACAATAATATTATATAACATCAATTATTTTTATATAATATTATATAATAAAAGACTATCATTAAATTATTATTTTATAATATTGAAATTAAATAATTAATTACTACATAACGACTAGTTTCTAACTAAATATTGAATAATTAGATAGATAACTCCTTACCACTTTTTCTTAAATAATATTTGACATTTCTTAGTAACGAATTTACCAACGGTTAATTTTCCGGTTAACTCTGGAATGATGCATCCATGCTATTTATTCCTTCAGATGAATGATGCATCCATGCTATTTATTCCTTCAGATTGATTGATTTCTCACATTGTCCCGAGGACGAACCACATTAGTTGGTTCGAAACCTGGACCAAATCCTAATGATGTGTTGTACCGAAAAACTTATATCTATAATACATATATAATATCATATATAGATTTTACAAATATGTAACATGTTTACCTTATATAATATATATATATACCTATATATATATATATATATAAAATGATATGTTATACCGAAAACTCTACTATCTATAAACATATAAATTTTACCAAAAAGTTATAATCATATACGCTTCTTATATATAATTTATTTCAATTTTAATATACTACAATAATTGCTTTAATTATGTATTTAGTTATAAATTATATTTCAATAAGAGATTTAAAAAAAATATGTTTAATTTTATAACTTATTATTAATAAAAAATAGCCTATCACATTATGTATACAGAATTATGAAAAATCATATTAAGTTTGAGAATCTCAAAGAGCTGACCACAAAAACCGAGCATCCATGGTTTCACTATACAATGTTCATTACATTGATTTTATTTTGTTAATCCGATGTTGTGAAATCTTATCTGACGTGTTTTTGTGTGTGAGCTCAATTACTTTTGATACATCATCTGTATTGGACGGGTGAGATCAATGAGAGCCACCCAATTAATAGAAAGCTTTATCCAAAAGCTCATCCTATCCACCACCTCTTGTTCAGGCTCCACCCCATTGGTATTTGACAAGCTGCTCACTCCCAATGAAATTGCTA
>APFE031444296.1:0-17406 GCA_000404065.3 Pinus taeda
TGATGATCTCTTACTCATCCCTGGGTGAATTCAGAGAGGCAAGTGTCACAGGAGAAGTTTCTGGAAGATTCCATGATCATCCACCTTGCAAACTGTCTCTGCCATTTGTCTACTCTCACCCATCGCACCCTACAGAAGGGCTTTCCAGCATGCATCACACTTTTTACTATGAGCAGGTGAGATGCATCGCACCCTCTACACTAGGCAGTCTGTATGGTCCAGTTTTGACCAGTTCTAAGTAGTTTTCCATGGAGAACTTCTGGGAGATGATGTAATCAACTGACCTTGTTCCTTTAGGGTGTGAAGCAACACTTTTAAGGAGTTCTAAGCCCTTGGTTTATGGACATGTATAATTGGGGTTGCAGTGCCCAAAAATCTCTATAACAAGGAGCCAACAGAAAGGAAACTGAAATAGTAGGCACTGGTGCAGTGGATCCCCAACAGAAGGAAACCCTGAAGATGAAAACTTGAGAGACACCAATCAACCAAGTGATATTCCGTTTTCAAAGTCCCCTACGGATGAGGCCTACCAAGGAGAAGACCACGAGAATGATAATTGTTTAGGAGATACCATTGCATTGGTATCTCCTGAAAATGAAATACATAATAATTATGAGTTGGAAGGAGAAATTCCACTAGAAGACACAGTTCCAATTGGGAACATCCATGATGATGACATAGCACATCCTGTACAGGAAGTAGAGGATAATGCAGCTTCATAAGAAGGCCCTAGAATAGAGAAGCCCTATAGAGCTAGGATTAGAAAGATTCTCAGAAAGTATAGAAAATAGAAGCAAGTAATCAGTCAGTTGAAATATTGGTTAAAAGAGGCAACCAAAACCAGGAAATTGAAAGTGGAAATGGAAACTGCAGGGATGCGAACAGAACAGTGTTCTACGAAGGATGCTGAGACTCAAACAAAGTTTCTTAAGGTTTGTCCAAAAGAAACCCAGACTGAGCGAGCTATGATAGAAGACATTTCCATGCAAACTGAGGAGCCCTGTATCTTTTCATAGGGAACTTAAATGAACCACCCCACTATGGACATTGCTCCCAAGAGACATCACAAGAGTGGCAAACATGTGAGGGATGAGCCCACTACCCTCATTGAATTACAAGCATGCCCTCTTGCCATGTCATGTTTCCATCACCTAGCATGTTTTGAATTTTGTCAAAGGGTGGAAAATGTCAGAGTTCATCATGAGTTGGCCCGTCTATTTGTGCTTCATCTACATGGAGGTCAGTTTATCTTGGCCAAGGTCATTTTCACATTGACACCCGAAACTATATTAGTGGCAACAGGTATACCAAATGTTGGAGAACAGTGGCATAAGAAGAAGAAGGTGGATAGGCAACACTATGAGCCTTACATCAAGGCCAGATTCTTGAGTCAGCTCACAAGAGTCTTTCCCTCCAGATACTTGAAAGATGAGTATGCTCCACTCATGAGATTGATCATGAAATACTTCAGCTGTGAGGGGAGGTTCTCTCGACTATATGCCTATCACATCCGGTTTCTCATGCACTTTACCAGGGTGAGGATGATGAACCTCCTGTTTTTCATATGCAGAAACATAGAGAGGATGAACACCTTCATGCTGCATAAGACCCCTCAGCAGCAGCTTAACAGTGTGTATCACTTTGCTCTTATCCATATTTTGGTAGATCATCAGTTGGGATTGCAGGGCATTGCTTGGGAGGACTTCATCTCTCGTGACTTCTTCAGCACATCACAGGTACTATCAGAGCCAGAGCAGGAGGTTGGTGGTCCTTCTCATCAGTATGAGCATCATGAGACCACGACCATGCTAGTTTTTGTTACATATCAGAGAGGCAGTAGGCACTTGTTTGTAGCAGCAAAGTGAGTGTTATCTCGACCCAGGGTGGAAGGGGCCTCGCTTCCGGCATCAACGACATAGGTACTGGACAAGGGCAAGAAGCCCATGCATGATGAGGGGCCATTAGGTAGACATGAGACCGATGTCATCCTCATTCAGGATGATGAGGCAGAGGCGAAAAATGCCCAACTTAGGATGACCATTCAGGAGCAGAACACGGAGATCCAAGACTTGTCACTCAATGTGGAGAGGGCTAGATGGATCATCAAGTATCTGGAGAAAATGAACAAGAAGCTTGAGGACCAGCAAGCAATCATGGAGTTGCAAAGCATCCGTGAGAATTGACAAGCTGCCCAGCAAAGGAGGATCGAGCTCACTACCTTGGAGCAAGAGATCAACAATGACTGTGAGTCATGGCTAGAGCGGATCAATATCCACTTGGAGAGATTGTTGGAGAAGGCCAACAAAGACAAAACCATACTAAGGAGGATGGCTTGTCAATATAGGGCACGAAATATGATTGCAAAGGCCCAGATAAGGAGCTTGAAGGCCAAATTGAGCAGAGCAGATAAAGAGGCAAAAGAGCAAGATCGGCTTTGAATCTTGGCTGAAGCTTTTGTGGTCCGGCATAGTGCCTCCTAGAGAACCTTCAACCCAAATTTCAAGAAATTTGGAACAATTTTGGTCACATGGAAATATTTTGGCACAAACACAGGTTTTTTCTCTATATGCGTTGCGCCACTAGTGCGGCGTGTAGGATTGGGAGCTCCAAATGAGAAATGGTTTTCATTTTTGGATTCAGCATGCCAAATCACGACTAGTAGCACTTGGGAAAGAAATTTGGGCATGATTTGAGTCTCCAAGAGGTCAAAAACACCCAAACAATGGCCTCACTGCCCCTATTTTGACACACAAGAAGCAGTCTTGGGAGAATGAAGATTTGGAGGGGAAAATTAGCTCCAAATTAAAAAATTCCACTTGGGTTGGAAAGTAGACAGGACAGGCTTTCCAAAAAGGATACTTGGGCACGTTTTGGACTCCTATAAGTTCCTCAAAATTGGCCTCAAAGTGGCACGGCACATATAGAAAATGGCGCAGCACATATCGGAAAAAAGGCCCAATTTGCCTCTGTTTCGCGAAATTTCGATTCACGACTTTTCATAAGTGGGACCTCTCATCTACACTTCACTTTTTCGACACCAAAGGTGGCATTTAAAGTATTTTCACTCTAGATGGGATTCTATCCAAGTGGCAAAGGAAGGCAAACAGTCACCCAATCCATTTGTCATGTTTGTAGTGCTGCACTTGTAGCTAATGGTTGGCTTTCCACCTCCATTTTGTAATGATTCGAGTAACTCCCCAACCCTTGGGAATTCTATCTCTTCATGGAACATTCTATATATTGTATGCAAACTATTTGCAAAGGGTTGGTTGGCTTGTAACTTCTAGGAGATTGTGGGAAAGAAACTCTGTTTCTTCATTGTATATTTTTTACAGAGGATTAATGAAAGGTAGCGGCTCTATTTCATGAGATTCATGTGCTAGTGAGTGCAGAAAATGTGTCGCTTATGTTTCATAGCTCATCTCATATTCATTTCCGATTAAATTTTCTAAGTTAGGTAAGGTTCAATTTTATTGCTCTGCCTGTGGGAAAATTTCATGTTCAATGTTCTTCTTCTGTTGAAAAGGATTCATGTTGCCCATGCCCTTTTCACCCTCCTAAACAATCTCTTCATTCCGCGTTGCTTCAAACTAAATTGTTGGACTCTCCGCCTATCTAGCCTCACGAATTAATCTGTGTCTTTATATTAAATTCTCTGTTCTTTGAGGTCCATTGGTCCCATACCATCCCAGAAACATAGTCATTCAGAAAAATCACTTCTTGTATCCATATTCACTTACTAGCCTAAGATAAATATTTCACTGCAAGTCATCTCAGGCCATTTCGTTTATCTATTCACTGAGTGTGACTTGGAGAGAGCCCTCTCCTGTTCTGGTAGGGCTAACTACAAGACTGAGCATGGTTTGTCGTTACCCTGAAGTTTTCCTTCCTTCAGCCTAAGTCGGATTTAGGTGCTAACAGAAAGATTAGAGGGTCAATTGCAAAAAGCTAGAGAGCAAATGGAAACTACCTGCTCTCTCTATTTAGACACCCTATCTTGCCGAGCCCCCACCACAAATTATTCTTTATTTCTCATGGAATGATACATCTTGTTAAATGTTAAGGCCGTTAAAACTGGTAAACCGATAGAGATCAAAACCACTCCTGACCTTATCAAATTCTTCAAAGAGCATGATGAGAAGGTTCAATGCCTCCTTTGTGAACTTTATATGCATAATTTTGTTTTAAAAGATGACAGGGAAAACCACCCTACCACTTTTATAGGAGACATTCAATTTCAGGCATTCCTCTCATTTGCTGCCATTCAAATAAAATAGGCCAAGGCTCACAACACTTTTAGAAGACGTGAGTATGGCATTGACCTATGAGTCAGAGGAGAGCCTACACAACCATTACTCCTATCTTCCAGGCATAAATAGTTTATGAAAAAAGACAATGTCGTAGCCAAATTTGGGCCACTCCATACTGATATCATTCAGGCCGGAAAGGAATACTTTAAGGACATTAAAGAAGAAGCCTTGGCTACATCAAGGTAGAGGTGGGAAGTCTCTAGTAACACTGTGAGGGGCCGACAGCCATTTGTATATCAGAATTTTGAAGCTGCCTCTTCCCATTTTTATAAATATAGCAGTATGATTTTAACAATGGGGCCAGATTGGATAAGAAGTCGTTATAGAACCCCAATCATATGGTACCCTCGTGATAAATACCGTAGTGATTATAACTTAAAGGATCATGAGGTAACCCAAGCCTTTGTTGTCCTTATGCAAAAGAATGGATTTAAGAATTACAAGGAGGAAGTATGTCCTGCTTATTCCCTCACTCAATTGCATCTAAACTATACGCTTGCATGAGGACGTGTAATAAGGTAAGTTGGGGAGTATGTTGGGATAGGAAAAAGGTATGATTTCTCTTCATAAAATTCTTCATTTATCATTCATCCTTATACAATTATGTCTGTTTATAGATTAAAATGAGGAAAATATTGGCTAAAGTTGGATGAAACTATTTGGCGAGGAAAATCTAGTAAGAAAAACTAATTCTTTGCTATCTTTGTATGCAGAGATGTGGATTGCGCAAAAGTTGTTCAATTGGTAGAACAACACAAGGCCATAAAATGGAAAAGCTACAGTGCCTTGGGTAGACAAGGAAGTGGAAGATCAGTTCGAACATTCCTATTTTATCAGATGATCAGATTTTATATTGCGAAATCCTCAGGATCCCCTGATGCTGAGGACTCACTTTTATCCAGTTTCTCTTTTATGTTATATATAGGGCTGAAAGGAAATTAGATATGGTTCAGACTTTGATAATCTGTAATTATTATTTTTGAAAACATATACGCTATTATATTAGTCACTCTGTTAGCTCTTAATTGCAATTAATGAAAGAAGTTTATGTTTGATACATCTTCGTATTCTGAGTTCTTATTAAGCAGAGGCTTCTGGCGACTCTGGGTCCAGCCATAAGAAGTTCCACTACTCCTTTGTGTTACCGTTTTATATTTAGTCTTTGCTATTGATTTAATGTTCAGTTATTTCATTTATCGTGAAGATTTGTGACATTGATTCATACTGTTCTTCAATTAGATTCAGAGTGAAGCTATGAGATATACTTAAGTAGCGCTTTGATTGGAATGAGTGAATCCGTGTTGATAGCAGATTGTTGTTCATTTGAATAGATGTTATCATAGATCTTGAGAGACAAGACTGATTAACTTCTACAAATTGCAATATAGATAGTTTTCCATTTAGGAATCCTTTATCGCTATTTGTTGTTCACTTATTGTTGATGTTCAATTGGGAAATGCAGATTGATTTGGGTTGTTATAAATTAAAAATGTTGTTCAATAGCTATAGTTTCTTTACTTGATTGAGTACGATTAGTCGTCAGTTTATTTGAACAATTTTAAGTGTAATTCTTATTTGCATTCAGTTTCAATTGATTTCGGAACAAGTTGCATAGAATTGTAGAGTGTGTTGAGAGTATTTCTTCCATAGATAGTTCTTTTCAGAATTGTGTGAATTGAATTGAAGAATTAGCCTTTAGTGATTGCAACGATTCATCATTAAATAACCTCTAGATTCACTACACATACTCTACTGGCTCTCTTGAGATAAAAAGACTTACCTCGGGTTGAAAACTAATGTAGGGATTAAGATTGCCTATAAAAATACATCTTAGTGAGTCAACACGTTGCAACTATACCTTGTCGCTCACTAGATATTCCTTTTCACCACCAATGATATTTATCCATTTTCTCCCAAGTTGTGAAACACTTCCCATGCTGTGGAAGCTCTCCAATAAAAATATTTATTGGAAACCATAAATTCCCATTGTATCACTATTCGACCTTGGCTTCTATCTTCTCTTCCACACAATAACTTCTATCATCTAGATAAGGTTTTCAAAATTTCCACCATCCCTAGTGGCATATTCTTCCTTGAAATAGTGAGGCATATCTTTCTAATTTCTTTTCTCTTCAATAGGATTTGTATGTCAATAGATTGCAGATACTTTGTCACCATCCTACAATCTTTATCCTAGAGCACCTACAATACTTCCTCGTCTACAAAGTCCTCATAACTCTTGAAACATGGTTTAGGGTTTATTGAGTTGAGAGGCGGATTCTATAGCCTAGTATCATTCGATGTGTAAGTTCATTTGTTTATCCATCCATTCGTGGAGTTGACATGTTCCCCTTTAAAATAAAAATAAATTATGCTCTAAATAGAAAAAGAATTTCTGCTATAATAAAAAAAATGAATACATTGTAAAGTGATTAGAAGTAACAAAAACAAAAAGTGTGAGTAAGATGTTTAAGCCTTATATTTTTCAAAAAATTTCAACATGAGATTTAAATGAAATATTTGAAGATCTATGTTAACTAACTTATGTGGATGTCAACTTCATATATATCTATCTATAGAAAAAAAGTTATTGAAATAAAATATTTTAATGTTGTATATAATAAAATATTCAATGTGGGTTATCAATGAAATATTTTAATAATAAACATTTCTTTGGACCCATATATACTTTATTAAAAAATACAATTTAAAAAATGAAAAATTACATATTGTACATTACACTCTAAAGAAGTTTGCACGTGAAGAAATTTGATCCCTCTCGGCTCAAGTTAGCTCTGTACTTAAGATGGATCTATGTTGGTGTAATCAATTGACCTTTTCTATCCAATTATAGCTACAATATCTTTCTAATTTCATCTACAAAGAATTTGAAACTCACTCTACTCGTGAGCTAACAACAACTTATCATGACCATTTTCTCTCTCTCCTTTAAAATAAAAATAACTAGTAGATATTATCAGTGAACCTCGACTCAAGCTTTGATACCACTTGGTGCATCCATGAATACCAAATGGGATAGAATGCACATAAAATGGAAATAAAAATAATTGTGGGGCTACTTATAAATCTAGGGGTTGGATAACACCTTACAGTATAGAGAAATGGAGGAATACATCTCTATGAATAACAACTTCAATTTGGTTGTTCTCTTGATAAATATAATGATATGCATAAAATAGTAGATAATCCAAATTTATAATAATAAGATGCATACACACTAACCTTAAGTTTCATGCAACCTGTCTAGCCTTTTGTTATATAACATTGTTCTTTGTCACATGTCATTCTACTTAAAAAATATTATTTGTATTGTAAGTAGGTAGACAAAAATTAATCCATGGATAATATTTCTTGTTGCAGATGTATGGGGAAGTATAAAATGGGCCTTTTCCTTAAACTTGGGTGCTTTATCCATGAATTTTGTCTTGAATAAGTCATATGATTGTGTTGCGTGGCACTTCATCATTGTGACATTAAAAGTCTTAGGCTTTGATTGTACCTTTATCGGTGTTGTAGAGACTCTCATTGTAAAAATATCAACTTGTCAATCTATATCATCACATTCAAATTTCATAAGATGTGATGTTCCCCTTCATTAGGCAAGGATTTCCAATAGCATTAGCATTATAGTTTTTGCTTGTTGGCATAGGCTTTAGGGTGTTTTTTTGGGTAAAATGTTGATGTCAGACTTTCAAAGGAATTGTGTTTCTTAAACTAGATGCTAGACTAATATTTAACTACCATCTTGCTTGTGATTATTTCATGACCATTATTGAGGACCAAGGTTTTGGATAACATGATGGATTGTATGGATAATTTCATCTCGTTTATGGTTTTATTAAGTGACATAGAGCTCTATATTAGAGGGATAGTTAGTATCCAATTATACTCTACCTCACTAGTTAGAATTAGGAATGGACTCAACCAAACTAGTTTTTCAATTTGTGGGCATTATTTTTACATTAAGAATTTGTAAGAGGTCATGGTACGATGGGTGTAAAATAAAAATTGATAATGGAACACTAATCCTTTAGCCATGGCTAATAAGTTTCATATATGCATTGAAACTATGACAAACGTAATAGTCTAACCCATTATGAACTACTTTTGAGGGTTTCCATCTAATGGAAATACCATCCAAGGCATTCAAAATAATTCATATATAACCATACAATATAGGGCGAATACATGAAGATTGGTTTAAACGTTTAGGCCAAATGTGGCAATGAAATTTCAAGTTTTTCCTCTTTTATCAAATTGAAGCCCTCAAAATTCATATAAGCACTGTGAATTTTGATTCAGAGTAAAAAGAAAAATTGTGGAGAAATGTTGTTGTACTAATGATATTTTTTGTAAACAAATTTAGTGTCATATAATATGTCAATTTTCCATTAAATGAAATGCTTGTCCTTGCAAATTTCCGCACATCTTAAGAGGTATGTTTATGTCACCCAGCATAACTTACTCTAAGATGTGTAATCTTAAAAAAATATATATATGAACATGATCTACATGAAGAGAGCTAAGTTTTTCATATTAATTGTTTTTAATGCAAAATTATATTTTTTATTATTTTTTGAAGTTGGCGAAGTAATATTTCAATTGCATTTTGAAAACACGTGTTCATGTAAGGTTTTTTTCAACTATTTAAATAAATTGAAAAACCAAGAGTACCATTTTGAAAATTTTTTGTTGTGTATATTTTATGATATTGATTTTTTATTCAACCTCTTTAAAATTGTTCAAAAAAATTTGAAGCATTATGTTTAAAATAAATTAGATGAAAAATATCATATGAATTTGAAAATTTCAAACTCATATGCAAATGGATAGATGATTCCTTCATGAATCAAACATTATTAGCTCCGCTACCTGAGGACAAATTTTTCCGTAAGTCTGCTAGAGTACAAAATGGTGTTGTGGGAAATTTTGTAGAAGGGGTGCTGAAATTGTGGATTTTAAGGCTTCGAAGGCTCCATCGAGCACTTAAAGCACTCAATCAAGCGCTTAAATTTCAAATTCAAATTACGCTTGATCGATACATTTACATGGTTAACGGGTTCTATTGAGCGCTACGGTGCAATTGACCTTTTATAAAAAAAATGAATCCCATAATTCAGATTTTAGAATCAATAAAGATCTAAAATTTAAGTTTTTACCACATTTTAAAATTCCAAATTTTAGTATAATTTTTTTTATCATGTCATGTAGAAACCTTCTTAAATTTAATATTAATATTAAAAAATTATTATCTTATTATTAAATTAAATTATGAATGATATTAATAAAAAAATTAATATTAATATATTTTAATGTTTAATAATAAATTTGTAAATTTTTATTAATAGAATATATTATTTTAATATAATAATATTAATTTTATATAATAAAAAAATTGTTATAGTATAATATATACTAGCACACACAATAATAAATGTGGTTGATATACATCTTAGGTGTCAATAAAAGAGTATTAACACAAAAGAGTCATACAAGCTAACTCAATATGTTAATTTTATTTAACCTATTTTCTTTTTAAATTTAACAATAAATATATACTTTTTAAAATCCCGAAGTAATCATAACTACAACCTACCTAAATAAATAAACCTAACAATTTTAATTAGAATACATGAAGCATTTTATGTATCTCTCATGGAGGTTAGCTAGAATATTATTTTGGAAAATTTTAGATAATATTTCCATGGTAAATTATCATCCTTCCAGGTGAATGGTACAACACATGTTTTGAAATCTTGCATTATCTCTCTCTCTCTCCTTCTCTCCTCTCTCTCTCTCTCTCTCTCTCTTCTTATATATATATATATATATATATATTATGTATGTATTGTATTGTATAATATATTTTGTTATGTATGTATGTATGTTGTACGACATCAATTTTATTTTTTTATTTTTTATTTAAACATAATATTTTAATTGTCAAAGTATTTTAATTTTTTTGAAATATAAAGGAGAGAGAGTGGGAGAGAATGGCAAGATAGAGAGATGGGGACCCAAATATGGAGAGAGGGAGATGAAGAGAGAATCTCCAAGAAATAGAGGGAGCTCGAGAGATGGAGTTTTAGGAAAAGATAAGGAAGGAAGAAGTTCAAGACATATAGAGAGAGAAAGGTGGAGAGAGAAAGAGAGGAGTGATAAGGGAGAGATGGAGAGAGAGTGTGTATGTTCGGGGGTGATATAGAAAGACAAAGAAGGATATATGGATAGAAGGGGGAGAGAGAATGAGAGAGGGAGGGATATAGTTCACAAAGTTGCAGGACGAAGCTAGAGAGAGAGAGAGAGAGAGAGAGAGAGAGAGAGAGAGAGAGAGAGAGTGATGCGTGGGAGAGACAGAGGGAGGTAGGAGAGAAAGAAAGAGAGAGGACTTGAGAGGGAGGGAGAGAGAGAGAGAGGGAGTGACAATGGAGATGGAGAGAGGATAGTAGGAGGGAAGAGGGATAGAAAGGGAGACAAAGGGAGAGAAGGGGAAGAGAGATAGAGGGAGAGGGATAGGGAGGGAGATATAGATATATATGGAGAAACAATGTCTATGCTTTCAGGGTGATATAAAGATACGAAGAAGGAGAGGCAAAGGGAGAAAGAGATATAGATGGAAGGGGGAGAGAGGAAAGAAGAGCGAGATAGAGGGAGGGAGGGAGAGATAGATAGATATGAAGAGAGAGAGTGTGTGTGTCATGGGAGGTCAGATAGAGATACAAAGAAGGAGAGATGTAGGGAGATATCAATATATATATGGAGGGGGGAGAGAAAGGGAATAAAATTGCTTGCACTAGATGCGTTGATTTCAGTGTACAAATGCTGATTTCTAATCCTATTTGATATCTTGCATTAGATACATTAATTTTTGTGTATATGTTCATTTCTAATTTTATTTCATTGCTTGCATTAAATGCATTAATTTCATTAAAAATGTTAATTTCTAATCTTTTTTATTAAGCTTGCGTTATATGCATTGATTTCAGTGTAGATGTTGAATCCGAATCCTATTTGATTGCTAGCACTAGATGAATTGATTTCAATGTAGATGTTGATTTCTAATCCTATTTGATTACTTACAACATTATATGCATTGATTTCCATGCAGATGTTTACTTCTAATCCTATTTGATTGTTTCCATTAGATGCATTGATTTTAGTGTAGATGTCGATTTCTCATCTTATTTGATTGCTTGCATTAGATGCATTGATTACAATGAAGATGTTGGTTTTGATTTATGTAACTAGATATAGGGTATACATTAATTTCAAGGTAATTAGTTTAACATTGTGCGTTGATTTCAATGTAGGAACAAAAAAATTATTGATGACGTGCATTGTGACTAAGACTTTGTAGATAACCTCAAACAATATAAAATCAAATAAAACTTGTATTTGCAACTTTTACATCTCCACATCTTTTAAAATTGATTATAACTTATTTCAATCATATTTGAGTTTTTAAAATTTGAATAAAACTTATTTCAATCATAAGAAATTGATTGAAAGACTTGGATAATTACTTGTAAATTTAGGAAAGTTGATAACATTATATAAAATTATAGAAATGTTGTCATGTAATGTTTTTTTACCTATATATTAAATTTCAATACGATTGACTTATATCATGTTACGACTAAGCTCTTGTATATAACCTCAAAAGAAATAATGTTGAATAAAAGCTACTTTTTGTTTACATGACATCTTTTAAAATTGAATAAAACTTATTTGAATCCTACTTGTGTTTTTCTAATTGAACCTTGAGATAAGAAATTAATTGAAATACTTCAAAAAGTTGTCCACGCAATGGTATATGGGTGGGTCACAAAATTTTCATATATACAATTTTTATTATAATATGGATGACTTTATAATTCAAATAATTTATTGTAATAACATATGTGTTGATTGCACTAAAAGACACTTTCTATAAGCTAATATGAAGCATGGCTGTAATTCTTTCTATGTTGAATATTAATTTGATACATGATATATTTAAGTTCATTTTCAGTATCAAAGTGACTTGCATCATAACTTAAGATTGTACTTATTTTCTTAGTTTATGAATTGGAAGTCAAAATTGTTATATTTTACTATTAAAAGTTATAGTATATAGAAAAAAATAGTGAAATAATTTTAACATATCCATAAACTTCAAAATTTAATGAGCATCCATAAATAAGATTAACACTATAACATAGTTACACAAGTCATTAACAATAATATTCACACTATAACATTATTAGAATAATAGGATATTAACTATTATTAGTTATTTCAATTATTGTCCCTAGATATATTATTTCTAGCTATTTTCCCCAATTCTATTTTCATATTCTCACATAATTTACATATGATAAGTATTATAATAATATTTTAGCATAATAATATTATATAATCAAACAATTTGAATGTCAAATCTAGCCATTTATCAAAGTCCGACCTAATATAGAAGTTTTTTCAATATAGTCGTTTTTTAGTCAAACCTAGCCATTGGATGATTTGCTCTCCCTATTTAATATGCAGCCATGATCTGGTTCTTCAACTTGTCTTGACAATGAACCAAACTTGTTGGTTTGAAACACGTCAACAAATGTACTATCATGAGATTTAAGCCGAAGAATTCTCATAAGCGTCCATAAACTAAAATAACGTCCATGTACATCCATAAAATTTCCATGTATGAAAATATACAAAGTATGTATCGCATGTGAATGTGCCCTATGAAATGAGCATGAAAATATACAAATTACACACTCTAAGTACCACCAAGACTCTTATGTGAGTTTTGTTGTTCAAAGTAATTGTCCATAAGTTAGTACTGCAATATAAAGCATTCAAATTAAAACTAATTAAATAATTATTTGTATAAAATAAACAATATGGAAATAAATCATTTTGAACCACTTTTTAATTACATATACATGAATCTACTAACCTCTATAGAGTCCTAGTGCAAGTCAGATAGGATGGGGTCTCATGAATCTGGGTTTGGCGCTCCCCTTCATGTGGCTGCATCAATGGACCTGCATCATCAGTGCATCTAAACCCAACATCCCACTCATATGTTCACATAACAACGACATCAATGACACTCTGCATATGGGCATGTGTACACAATGTCAAGGACAAATTATAATTAGTCTACAAATGAATTAGCATATATGTGTAACTTAAAAAAAGAAGATGTTGAAATCTTAGGAATATTTTTTTTTACCTCAATGACTGGTCCATGTGGTTCTACATAGTGACTCTCCTCCACATTAATGTTGTGAGGTGGAGATGGATGTGGGGGATAATCCATGGAAACTTGCTCTGGCAGAGGATGGCCTAGCTGATCAACTTCCCCCTTGGATGACCTCATAAGCTCATCCATGTAGTTGGTTTGTGTCTAGATGTTATGATGAACTTATTAATATAAATGCAATATAATAGGAACTAGAAATTAATTTAAATAATAATGCATAATTTGGAAATAAGAGTCAAAAGTTTCATATATGTGTGTGTGTGTGTGTGTACCTGGTCTGTGTCATGTGGGTCATGCACCCTCCAAGTCTCACAAATGAGATCACAATGCATACATGCATATGTCAAAATTTGGTCAACGGGAAAACTTGTAAGAAATTCATCATCATATAAGGGCACTGGCGGGTCACGCGACAATGGTGGTGATCTCCTAATATCTCCATCCAGTGCAAAACACGCACTGGCCAATGACGACTACATGTTTTCTGCAATAGTCTCCCTGATCTCATCACTGAGTTGCGACAACGCCTCTAGCTCTATCGGTAATACCAAGCTCCTAGATGGTATTGTAAAGAATCTCGGAGGTGTTCGTACATTCCCAGGGTCCCTACAAGCCTCATTACACTCATAGATACTTTCCAAGTCGGGTTCATAATAATGATATCAAGTGTCAATGTAATCTGGGCTCATATGTAACACAAAATCTACATATAAATGCTTGGAAAAGTAAATGGCGACCTAGTCATGGTGGGGGAACTGGACCCAAGCTCCAATGAATCTATCATACACAATGTAGAAATTGCTTGTTCAAACTTCAAATTGTAATATGCTAAAACAACTGACTTGAATCTACTCTATTAATCAACAGAAATAATAATTGATCGATGAAATCACGAAGTAGGAAAAGGAATAATTCAATCACAGATAACATAATAATTTTATAGGGAAATCCACGGCTAAAAACCCCTACTATCTGCATATTACATTAATCATAAAATTTGAGAATATTACAATTATTTTCTCAATCCCGAGCAAGCTTTGCACTATCACAATAGATATCACTACTTCATAAACAAGCTCCATCCAATATTTAGCCAAATCTGTTGCATGCCAAGCTCTTATTTCCTTCACAGATTCCTAGGGAATTAGCCCATATTTAATTAGGAAATTCCTCATTTAAAACTGTCCAATCCATCATATGTGTTCCTCTAATTTCATGCACCACCTGTAAAATTCATATGATTATACAACTGATAGTACATTGTCCCTGAACTTTAATCTCAACAATGTCTTTCTCTAATTTGACGTGCATGAGTTAATTATGAGTGAATCTTCTATTTACTAGTTGAGCAGTGCTAGTTACAGCCCATTATTGTAGGTTATACCCCGCTACTGTATCTCCCACTAATTCCTCCATCAGTTGGAACTAGTTTGACTGAATTTAAATAAGTTAAACTGAACTAAATAATTACAACTCAAAAGAACTCAACCTGGGACACTAAAATTTAGGAACCACTCTACATGACTCTAGATAGACTCCAAAATCGAATTAACTAAGCCAAATATGTAAAATTAACTTAGTTAACTATTACAAGTTGCTATGAGAATTAGAATTAGAATTTAATTCCTAATTTAAATCATGGACAAAATTAAATTTGGATTTTCTTGTTGCATTTTTCAACACTCACTCTCAACAAAAAAGGGATTATTTTCTACTCTGATCCTACCTCTGTGAAACTCGAATTTGCATATTAACAATGCCTTTGTCAAAATATCTACGTCCTGCTCCTCTGTAGGAATGTATTCTAGCAACATGATTCTCCTCAACACATAATCTCATAGATGGTGATACCAGATGTTGATATGATTGGATCGATCATGAAAAAATGGATGCTCAAAGAGTTTGAAACAACTCTGATTGTCACAATAAATCACTCTAGGATCCATTTGGTAACCAAATAACCCAACAAGGATCTTCCTCATGTAGATAGCTTCACAAACTGCTTGACTGGAAGCCATGTACTCTGCTTCTGCTGAAGTGAGCACAACTGATCTTTTCTTCCTATTGTACCCACAAACTATTGCTGACCCAATACCAAAGATTCTCATTGATGTGCTATTTATGTCAGATGGACTCCCTACCAAATCTACATTTGTGAAGCCTTGAATCTTCACTTCCTCTATCCATCTGTACCAAAGATCAAACTGAGTGGTGCCTCTGAGTTATCTTAACACATGTTTAACTGCCTTCCAATAAATTTTGGTTGGCTTGACTAAGCTATTTAATTACAAAACAAATGTTCGGTAATGTGTTCATCAAATACATAAGTGAACCCACAAGATGTATATAAATAGTAGCCTCCACTACCTCACCTGAAGTAGACTCCAATACTTCACTGAAGTAGCATCCATCTTCCTCCAATTTCCTACTAGAGGAATCTCCATGGGTTTTCTTCTCTCTAAGTGGAACTTCTTCAGTATCTCATTCACATACTTTCCCTGAGATGCAAAACATTCCTCATTTCCTTGCCATATTTCCATACCAAGAAAGTAATGCAGGAGCCCTAGGTCCTTCATCTCGAATTCTCTTGCAATATCCTCTTTTCAAGATTTTATCAACTTCTCATCACCTATTAGAATCAAATCATCGACATAAAATACTATAATCAACAATTTTCCTTCAACCACAATATGGTAAAGGTTCACATCTGCTTCAGTTTTGGTGAATCCCAACACAGTGAAATAGTTGTCGATTTTGGTGTTCCAGGCACAGGGTTATTGTTTTAGTCCATAAATCACTTGCTTGAGTCTACACACATGCGACTCTTTATTAAAGGTCTCAAATCATTCTAGCTGCTCAATATACATCTCTTCCTCAATCATACCATTGAGGAATGATGTCTTCATGTCCATCCAATGTATCTTCCATCCCATTTGCACTTACAGTGACATAATAGATTTGATTGATGAATACCTTGCTACTGGAGCAAAGGTATCATCATAATCAATTCCCTCCACCTGAGAGAACCCTCTGGCCACAAATCTAGCCTTGTGTTTCTCCACACTCCCATATTTTGGTTTCTTTACCTCGTAAAGCCATCTAGAACTAACCACTAACTTGTCTATTATTCTTGGAACCACTTCCCAAACATTATTTTTGATAATTGATTCCTAATCCTCAACCATGACATCAATCCATACTGGTTTTTGCGTTGCTTCCTCAAATGAGGATGGCTCAACCTCTACACTCTCGCTCATCAGAGCCATGTAGCCAATGCACCGATATGGTGACCTTGTCTGCATTCGCTATGATGTGGTGTTATAGAAATTTTTGGGCACTTCAATCCCAATCATAAATGTCCATAAACTAAGGGCTACTAGGTCCCTAAAAGTGTTGCTTCACTACCTAAAGGAACAAGGCCAGCTGATTACATCATCTCCCAGAAGTTCTCCACTAAAAACTGCTCATAAATGGTCAAAACTGGACCATACTGAAAACCCAGTGCAGAGGGTGTGATGCATATCACCTTCCCAGTGTACAAGATGTGATGCATACCACCTTCCTAGTGTACAAGGTGCGATGCATACTGAATGGCTCCTCTGTAGGGTATGATGGTCGGGAATGGACAAATGGCAGGGACAAAATACGAGGTGGAAGATCATGGAATCTTCTAGGAGCCTCCACTCTAACACTTGCCTCTCTGTTTTCGACCAAGGATGAGTAAGAGATCATCATTATCCAAGTGGAAGTAGGAACTATCAGAGAGAGGACACTAATCAAGACCCCAGAAGATGACTCACCTCCTACAATCATCTATATATGGTCCCT
>APFE031444296.1:17426-77771 GCA_000404065.3 Pinus taeda
ACTGCATTTGTTATACAATTGAAAAGTAGATCAATGCTACTTCAGTCTATATCGGGGTTTTGTTTATGAATTAAACAATCAATCTACAAACAATCTAATTGCCCTAAGTGGTGGCTGTAGTAACCTCCTTAGATCACCCCTGTGTTTTACATATACTGAACATCACTTTCTCGGCCTAAATCCCTGAACTGAATTAAAAATTGTGAGTAAAAACTTGTTTAAAGTCTTGCACTGGTACCATCGCACCCTGCCTTCAAGTTAGTCTGTATGCATCGCACTTCTTGAGTGCAGTAGGTGCACTGCATACTGAATTCACAGTGTGACAGGTGCGATGGTTAGGTAAGATTAACTTTACCTTCAGACTTTGGTTTTTTCCTCATTGTTTTTAGTCCTATTCACAAGTTTTGCTGTCTATGGTTAGTGTATTTCTGTGAAAACCCCCTTCTCTTACATTATTCCACCTCCATAGTGCAAAGAATTGTAACTGTTTTTATGTATTGTGCGCCATTTTTAGTTCTCTTTTGTAAAAAAGTAGCATAGTCGAACTGTCGTTTCTTGATCTGAAAGTGTCATAGCTGTCGTTTTCAATTTTAGAAGACAATCCCATTGTCCTTGATAGTCGATTATACAATTACTATTGCATATGATTTGAATTAGTAGTTTTTAAAGTGTCGAAAAAAAATTTTCATTTCGAAATCGCAAAGTGTCTCTCTTACCTTCACTTCATTTTGAAAAGAAATTTGTTGAGTATTGTCACTTTGAAAATAATTCAGATTTGCACATAGCTTTCTTATCATCATTCATACATTAAGAAGGTTGAAAACAAATACATGCATGTGCATTTGCATTTTGACTGCTTGGTTTGATTTAGGACAGTGCATTTAGCATGTGCTTTGTGCTCTTTGCTGAAAGATTCTTAACCTTCTTTCCTTAGTAGCTAGGATTTTCATTGCCAAAAGAAGATTAAACGTTTGTTTATCATCTTAGACTGCATTTTAGGAATTGTATACATATCACGCGGTGAACCTGAAAGGAAATTTTTTTAAGCAAGATCAACTTAAAATAAATTTAATGAATCTAACAACGCTTTGGAACCAAACGCACAACATCTAGAGGTCTAGGCTAGAGATGTATTCCGGCGTCGTAAAACCTGGTAACTGTTGTTTTCATTGTTGGTTGGGTGATCCCTCCACTCTGAGATGACAAGTGCCAGTACGGACTTGTGCTCCCACGTACCGTCCAGTATATTTTGGGAGACCACAATAGGCTGGATCCTTTATCCTTAGGAAGCCGTGTATGCCGCCATATCGATCACAATGCACTGAACACAGCATTTGGGAAGATTGATTGTCGTACCATAAAAAGTATTATGCAGTTTTGCGATTGGTTTGGTAATCCCCTCTACCTAGATCTCTAGAGAAGTCCATTTTGCTCCTTTTCAGACTCCTTAAAGGAAAAGGTCCTCTGAGCACTTGTCACTTCAGGCTTGATAAAAATCGAAGGCGACTAGAGTCATCTTTTGCTTTTCTCAACTCTTTAAAATTGAAAAAACAAGTTGTGTCAAAGCATCTAAAATTTATTTTAATCGGAATAACATCACAAATTCCCTCATTGGTCTTTAGGTTACGAAAATGGAGTCTGCCAACCAAGGATTTCCCCTTGAAGGAAATCCTAGTCCCTTCTCCTCTTGGGGAGATGTTGGTGCACCCCATATGGCCACATTGTCACTTCCAGGGTTGACAATTAGTTTTCTTATCTGGCTCTTCTCTACCTCTATCGTTAAGAATCCCGTAATTCCTTAACAGTCAAGTCAGCAACTAGATGACACTAGAGTTGCCTCCCAACCTTCTACTTTGTCTGATTCTCCCTCTCCTCCTTCCTCTTCGCTTGGTAAAGCTGATAAAGCTAAAAATTAAGTAACTGAGAAGAAGAAGAAGCAGAAAGAGAAAAAGGAAAAGAAGAAAAAGGAACCAAAATCGAAAGGGGGCAACCAAGCGTCATCTAGCGAAAATCCTCACATCGCACCGTCTAAACCTAAATCTCCTTGTGTCATTTACAATGGAGACCACTATCATCGAGATTGTCCATGCATCCCCATGGATCTTAAGGGACTAGTCTCCTCATTTGCACAATTTGGTGGCGTCAACCTCTGATGATCATGTTGAATGCACACCATTAACTAGTGAAAGTGAAGCACCTAGACAGAAAAGGAATCCTAGATTTCCTTGTAAATTATGTGAAGGCAATCATGTTGTCCACCGTTGTCCCTTCCTTGACGAGGCTAAAAGAGTTTTGGATGACCGTCCTGCTTCACCGCTACGACTTCCTCCTGGATATAAAAAACTCTTGCCAAGTCCTCCACTGGTTGAAAATCTGGCTAGCCTGTCATTGTGGTCGGCCAAAACGTCTATCATTGAAAATGAACCCTCTGAATCCATACCAGACGAAAGTCAAAAGGTCGAGACAACAGTTGACCTGGTCTTGCCTTCAGAGTGTTCATCTTCGAATGATACCGTCACTGAAGAGAAAGAGAACAACACCGTTCAAATTCTTTTCATCCACACAGACTCCGATGAACTTGGGCGCAGTCCACCCGTTCCTTTATCGCAGGAAGGAAGTTCATCAGAGTCATTTCCGACCGTCTAGTTGGTCCCACCTCCAAGCAACCTAGTCATTTCCTTCGACTGGAATCTACTAGGCAGACCCCGTTTACCATTCAGAATCATTGTACAAGCTTACAGAATGGTTATGGCTGGTACCATCATCGATGAAGGGGCTTCTATGAGTATCCTTTCCTCAACTACTTGGAAAGCACTTGGTTCGCCATCGCTTTTGCCTGAAATGCGAAATCTGACATGCTTCGACAAAGGAACTAGTCAACATTTAGGGATCCTTCCAAATGTGCCCATTACTTTGAGAAGGAAAACCATTCACATGAATGTAATGGTAGTTCAAGGACCTTTGGATTATAATCTACTCCTTGGACGCGACTATATTTATTGCATGGGAGCCATCATCTCCTCACTCTTTAGAGTAATGTGTTTTCCGCACGAGGGCAGAATGGTTACGCTCGTAGACCAAATGTCATTCCCCGGTTCACACATTGCAAATAGTCAAATGCCATCCCTAAATGGTCTTTTCATGCAAAGAATGTCTCATCGATCTCCAATCTGTCCACCTGATGAGCGCGAGTGATTTTGGAGGATGTGACTGAAACCCAAGGGGCACGCACCCTGGTCTGTTTCAGTAGGAAAACCTTAGGTATAGAGTGGGTTTCTGTGGAGGATATATGACTAGTATGACACACCTGTCCTTACAGGAAAATGGGATTAGGCTGGAATAAGATACCTTGGTCAAAGTTATGTGAGCGGAGTAACTCTACGCCACTCACCTTTGTCTATTTTGGTAGACATTGCCAAGGAAGAATTTATCTACTACACGGATGGAACTTTCATGGTAACCTGGGAATGTTTCGCTATACCTGGGGGCATGCAAACCTTTCCACATGCAAGCGAAGAGCGACAATTTATTTTTTTAAATTTGTAGGACCTCTAACCCTTTAAACCTATAAGGCTGGTTGTTTCCTAGCTTGCATAAATAAATGATCCGGGGCAAAGCTTCAAAATGTGCAAGCCCCTTAAAAATGGCATCTTGAATGAGACATCCTTATCATACGACTGGCGAGCAGTGTTACCGCAGGGTTCAAACTCGTTAAAAAATAAACCCCCCACGACCATTTTTAGCACATAGTTCAAGATCGTTAAAAAATAAGCATAAGTCATGAGCAAATGTTTCCCCAAGAGTTTAAGCTCATTAAAAAATGAACCAGTAAATAACCATTGTGAATGCCTTATCGCCAACTTTTGAGCCTTGGTCGTGTTCTCATCATCACCTCCACTCCGTTTTTAGCTGATCATTCACCCCCATATGATTGTTTACCCCTTCGAGGAACATCTGCGAAGAGTGATTATATTAGCCATCCTTGTGACACTGTCGTGATTGGATAATTCCAAACCTTACCTGGAATCAGCTGCTACCCGAAACCATCACTCGTTCCTCGAAAATGAGTCTCCTTTAATCTCTTTTCAACTGACTCGTAAAATATGAAAAGATTGTCGAGCGATTGGCCTCTTCGGCTTATTAAAGTCATCGGAAGTGCTATCCCTCCTCTAGATTTTAATCTTTTTGGACCTGAGGGATTATTACACAAAAAGATCGAGCGCTTGTCTTGTTCGGCTCATTAAAACTATCGAAAATTCATCCTTTTTGTATTATTTTATGCTTTTTCGGACTTAAGGGATTACATGACGAAAAAGAATCGTTTGAGTCTCCTTTCCGTTCCTTTCAGACTCTCTAAAATTGAAAGGGACCGAGTTATCTTTGCAGTTAAACTCGTTAAAACCGAATAGCGACAAACTCATCCAAATGGACGAGAATGAGTTTCACTGTTGTTAGGCTCGCTAAGACATAGCGATAGGTTCGACTGAAGGGCAGATTATAGAACAAGAATATGTTATCCTCCTCAAGCTTGAAAAAAATAAAGAGGTACTGGTCAGTAATGACTGGGGAAAATTGGGAAGAAAACTTGAAAAAGCTTTATTGGTAGCAAGTCGCTCTTGAACATTGCACTTTCCTTCTGCATCCAAGCCGGGTTGGGTTGTTCCGTTCACTGGTCATCACCATTGGTCCATCACACCATCCATATTTGGGGTTAACAGTACTAATCCATCTTCATTGTCGCCGATATGTTCAAGAGAAGCCACTCAAACAATTTGCCTGTGTCTCACCCACTACAATACATTCATGCTCCTTTCCTTCATAACCGCCACCCTGAACCCTGTATCGTCAGATTGTTTTCACCTCCAAAATCATTTGCCTCGTTCCATGTCATTGATGTAAGATTCATTAAGGCCCTCCTGCGACGGGTCACTTCTTGTCGACATCAGCTCATTATCCAAGAAGTTGACTTAGGAACAACCCTTTCAGTACTTTGAAGCTTGCATGCCTCAATGGCAAGTTTCTCACTTTTTCCGACAGGTTTACATCAATGGCCTTCGACCGAGATATTTTACATGGTGTTTGATGCCAAGTCCTTTTTCACACCATGTGAATTGTACTATAGTACCTTCAGGGTCATTGTCATTATTGGTGATTCCTCTCATGCCTGTTAACAGCTTACATCATTGGATGGTAATCAGGCGATGTCTTTCCATGTTCGACTCCAGAACATTTTTCACATGGATCGATTTGTACTCTGAGTGAAGATTGAACGAGTTTTGAAGACCCTGCATCTAGTTTCATCCATTTGGGTTGCGATATATTCAGGAATATAAAGACATCAAGTGTACATCATTGCCAAATAGATGATCATCCAAATCAAAGGATGATGAGTCCAAATCATCAGTCTGCCACACAGACGATCATCTGTCCTATGTACATGAAAATGAATTTATAAAGCTGAGCATGGGAATGCCCGCCTTAGCTAGATCATGAAAAAATGTTGTAAAAATAATGTATTGTATTGTATCTTATTACAGGTTTCCTCCCAGCTCAAAACAACTTCGGATCCTCATAGTAAAGCATTTCACCTGACATAAAAAAGATTAACGACCTCATGCTTTAGGGGGCAAATGTTATAGACATTTTTGGGCACTTCAACCCCAATCATAAATTTCCATAAACTGAGGGCTCCTAAGTCCCTAAAAGTGTTACTTCACTGCCTAAAGGAACAAGGTCAGCTGATTACATCACCTCCCAGAAGTTCTCCACTAAAAACTACTCATAAATGGTCAAAAATGGACCATACTGAAACACCAGTGCAGAGGGTGTGATGCATATTACCTTCCTAGTGTATAGTGTATGATTCATACTAAATTGCTCCTCTGTAGGGTGCGATGGTCGGGAATGGAAAAATGGCAGGGACAAAATGCGAGGTGGAAGATCATGGAATCTTCCATAAGCTTCCCCTCTCACACTTGCCTCTCTGTTTTTGACTAGGGATGAGTAAGAGATCATCATTCTCCAAGTGGAAGCAAGAACTATCAGAGAGAGGACACTAATCAAGACCCCAGAAGATGACTTGCCTCCCTACAATCATCTATATATGGGTCCCTCATCACAGAGATCCAGAGGCTGGAATCTTGTATCTTGTAGAGAAGTGCTGTTGGTTTTCTGGTGTATATTCATAGTGTTGGGTGATCTAAGCTTTACTTGAGGTGAATAAGGGCTCTCTAGTTGGAGGATGATGTTGGGTCAGAACATATGGTTGTAATCCTCTTGCTACTTTTCATCTTAATAAAGCTATTCAAGTTTTCCTCCATATTCTTGTATGTTTACTTATATATGCATTTATATGGTTAACACACATCTGGTCCTGTGTTATTTATGAATATAGATTTTTTTTCTTCGATAGTAGTATGCTATGTGATTCCACAGGTGCTCTTTGAAGCTGGGCAGATGAAGAAGAAGCGACAAAGCTCTATCAGGAAGGAGAGGAAATCAAGCACAAGACTAAGTTGGCCTCCTTTGTTCCACTCCTATCTATTTTCATAAAGGAAAACGAAAGTAGACTTTACTTGTTTGTTTCTAAGATAGCTACCAGTCTTAGTGGGAATAGCAGTATCCAAGTGGACACTATTTCCGGTAACATGTGGGTGCTCCCACATTCTCTCCAACATCATGCATCAATATTCCAACCTCTCTGGTGCACTTCCTTCCATATCTAGAAGTCTCTGCATGAGTGGGTGCTTCAAATCTCTACTCCTCTACATGTGGCTACTCCACATCATCCTGAGGTTCCTCATTTGGAGCTAGAAGCTCCTCATCTACACGTAACTGAATCTCCCTCTCAAGGGAACATCTCATGGCCTTCTCTTCATCAAAATTCCCATATATATGAACCATTGTCATCCTGTTCGATGGTAGATACACTTGATAGTTGTGAGGTGTATCAATGTACCCCACAAATATTCCCAACTAAGTAGTTTCCTCTAGATTTTTTCGTGCATCCTTGGTAACATGACAACAGACTAATGAACCTAAGATTTTGAAGTATGCCACATCTAGTTTCCTACCTAGAAAATCTTATTCTGGTGTACTCATCCCGATAATTTAATGAGGGCTTCTATGATTCAAATAAACAGTTGTGTTGCATGCTTCATCCCAAAAGTGCAAAGGTAGGCCCTGATCATGTAACATCAACCGTCCAACTCCCATAATACTTTTGTTCTTCCTTTCAGCCACCCCATTCTGTTGTGGGTTATGAGGTGCTATTGAGTCTCATTGAATGCCTTTTGATGCACAAAAGTCCTTAAATTCATTCAACAAATATTCTCCATTGTTATTGCTTATGAGAACTTTAACTTTTCTCCTAGTATATTTCTTGACAAGTGCTTTAAATTCACAAAATTTAGTGAACGTCTAATCTTTCTTCTGCATGAAGAAAATAAAACACTTATAGGAAAAATCATAAAAAGACATTACATAATACCTGTGCTTGGCCATGGATGCTGTTGAGAATGCTCGACGCACATTTGGGTGGACTCGAGCAAGGGTCACTTTCTCTCGGTTGTATTTATCATGAAAGGAATATTTTGTGTACTTCCCTAATATACACCTTTTGCATGTGTCTCTCTGCTCTAGTGTCCCTTTGGGAAGTCCTATAGAAATTTTCCACATGATATTCAAAGATCCATGGTGCAGGTGACCCAATATTCTATGCCACAACTCACCAATATCTCTACTATGCACCTTCTTTTCTTTTGTTCTCAAAGCAGTGCAATCTTATACATCTAATTTGTAGAGGTTGTTTGCCCGAACCTTGATTCACTTCACTTCTCGTGAAGCTATGTGACAAAGGAAATCCCTTCCCTCAAAAAATATCATAATGTAGCCACGGTCCTCCAACATGGAAAATGAAAAAAATTATTCTTCAAACCCGGAACATACATGACATCTTTTAATGTGAGAGGAGAACCAAACTCCCTCTGAAAGGTAACAATACCAATGTTAGTCATGTTATACCTCCCATCATCTCCACTTGATGTGCATCTGAAGGTCTTTCTCCTCCAAGTCACTGAAGAAATCTTTTTTTTTGGTCATACGGAATGAGGCTCCACTATCCAGGTACCACACACTACCCATCACCCATGTCACCATGCAATGATGAGGGTGAAATCCAGCTCGAATTGTGAAGCAAGAGCTTCACCTACCACTCCTCCTGAGGGCTTATTACTGGTCTTCTTGTGTAGACACTTTGTGGCATAATGTCCCAACTTGTGACTGTGGAAACATTTAATATTATACATGTCCTTCTTCTTGCCACCCTGAATGGAATCTGATTTGGAATGGGATGACTTCCCCTTCCCTTTCTTCACCTTTCCAACTAAGCACATTTATCCTCATCATCATGATTGGATGAAGATCCATCTCTGCTATTTCATCAGATCTCTTCTTGTACCAAGTCGAACCATAATCACTCCCACTCTGGTAGCTTCTCCCTCCCATTACCTAAGTCTTGGTATTTGTGCAAAGTCTTGGGAAGTCCTAGAAGTTTTAGGCTCATCGGATCATCTGCAACAACTATAAGACTAACAATTCCAAGCTCATCCAGACATTGGGTGACCTTTGTCAAGTACTTTGGTATTGTATCACCCTTCTCCATCTTGACCTTTCTCAGATTGTCCTTCAGTGAAAGCTTCGTGTAGTCACTATTGTCTTGAAACAGTTTCGTCAAGGCCTTCCACATTGAAAATGTAGAATCCTAACCATGGAGGTTCGAGACAATATGATCTTGAACTCCTTCTAGGATAATCCTTCTTGCCTTTGCCACACACTTTCTCCACTCTGCTAGATCTTGAGCATCAGTTGTTGGAGGCTTAGGAATATCATTTTTTATGAATTCCTTAAGCACACTTTCTTCCAATACTTCCTCCATCATGTCCTTCCAATAAATATAGTTCAAACTACACTAATTGTTGGCATTATGATACAGGTGTTGTCATTGATGGCAACTCACTTAGGACAATTTAGATTTGATAAAGGGAAACTCACATTGCAACAGGTCAATTCAAAGGTAACAGGGCAATGGTACAAAAGAACATGAATTTGGAACAAAGGACTACAAATTTGAATCAAGAAGTTGAAGAAAAAGGATGTTTTAAGTCAGTTTAAGTTGTATACGTAGGTTCACCTTATCCAAGCAGCGTATACACGTGGGTTCCATAACAAAAAGGGTGTATATGTATGTACACACTTTCATAAGAGGAAAAGTGTGTATGTGTTTGAAAATCAAGGAAATTTAGGATTAAAGAATACCAAGGGTCAATACCATGGTATTAGCCCACAATATTGAGCGGAGTAATCGTTATTTGATCCTATCCAAGAATACTGCAGGCTCTAAGTGTTGTTTTGGTCTAAGGTATTGAGGAAGGCCAAAAACTATATGAGGAGGAGAAGATCAAAGGACCAGGTGTGCAAGTGAAAGGGTTTCTTAGGAATACTTATATCTGTTGTATATTTTATGTTGCAGGGGCTATGATTATGATATGATCTAAAATATTTTGTGCACCTTGGATACAATGTTGGATGAGGATCATGAAACCTAAAATGACCTATCATTGTATGATCTAATATTGATTGGTCTAGATCTGATTGCTTACGCATGTTTTATTCTTAAAATTTCATGATCTGGGTATGTCTAAAGTTTGGAATAACAACAAAGCTATAAGTTAATATTTGCAGATATATATGTTGGTTCACCTTGGCAAAGGTGTGTATACACGCAAGTTAGACTCTTCCAAGTAGCATATGAAAAAGAAAAGCCTTTTGTTTAGAAATGACTAATCTATTTGATCAGTGTTGTTGTTATACTATTGTCTGTCAATGAAGTCTTCTTAGATATGAAAGTAAAAATGAATGCATAAGGATTTTGTCTATGATTGATTGGTTGATTAAGTGAGAAGGGTTATCTTTGCTGCTGACTGTCTGGATCTCTATAAATTGGTAGTAGATGTTCAGAATATTATTGGTTTCCACAGGTTTGATTCAAAAGTTTGTATGATTCAGTAGTTTGGAGGTATACGTAGGTTTTGTTATAGGAAGTAGCATATACACACAGGTTGGGTCCATTAAAGTAACCTATACGCTCTGATGTATGATTTTTTAGGTTGCAGCCGGTTTTGAATGATGATGCAGGTTTCTGGGTTCAACACAGTAATATGGTGACAATGATCTAACTGTTCAGATTGACTGGTTGTTAGTTGATGCAATTATTATTATAGAGTTTTAGATTCAGAGTTTTTGATAGGTCCAATGTGAAAATTTGATGAAACGAGGCCTTCATATTATGTTGTTTTATACCAGGTGCATCCAGTCTGAAAATTAATGAAATGTGGTCCCTGGAGGAAGAGAGAAGGTCGTATCCTTCTCTAAGCTAGCACCTACGTACTAGTAAACATATCTGCTAGTACAAGATCTAGGGGGTTGTATCTCCCTACTAGTAGAAGCTGGAAAATGCGAGAAGGTTGTAGCCTTTTGCAGGTGGGTGCCTCGTGGAGAAGAATACTTTATTTTACTCATTAATGATTTCTCTAGAATGTGTTGGATAGGTATACTAAAGCATAAAGATGAAGCATTTGAAAATTTTAAAGCCTTCAAAGCTTTAGTTGAAAATGAATCATATTGAAAAACAAAATGTTTGAGATCTGATCGAGGGGGAGAATTCATAGTAGATGAATTTTTTGATTTTTGTGAACAACGTGGAATAAAATTTCAGTTCTTTGTTGCTAGAACTCCTAAACAAAATGGCGTATTGGAAAGAACGAACAAAACAGTTCAACAAATGGCTCAAGCTATGCTTGATGAATTTGGAGCTCCTTCCACCTTCTAGGGTGACGCTGCATTTATTGTCATGACTATTCTCAACAACGCTAATGTTTGGGTAAATAGTGATCAAAATACATATGAACTTTGGTATGGTAAGCCTCCTACTGTAAAACACTTTAGATTTTTTGGAAGCAAACGTTTCATCAAAAATAATGATGAAAATATTGGTAAGTTTGAACCCAGAGCAGACAAAGGAATTCTTCTTGGTTATTCATCCAGAAGTAAAGGATACAAATTTCATAACAAGAGACTTCAGAAAATTGTTGAATGCATTGATGTAGTAATTGTTGAAGCATGCAGAAATCCGAAACAAAAAAAGGATGATGACAATGAGGAATACTGTGAATGATTTCTTGTATCAAATAAAAATGATATAGAGGAAGAAACCAATGAAGCATCACAAGAAGATAAAAATGATAGGGAAAAGACTCCATCCAGGTATGTTCAAAAGAATCATCCAGAATCTCAAATTCTAGGAGAAAATGGGTTTGGAGTACAGACAAGAATCTTGCAGGAACTTCCAGGTATTTAGCATTATTATCCTCCATAGAACCATAGAATTTTAATGAAGATAGCAAAGATGAATGTTGGGTTAGGGAAATGAATGAATAACTTGACCAAATTGAAAAGAATGATTCTTGGGAGCTAGTTCCTAGACCTCTTGATAAAAATGTTCTAGGAACAAAATGGATATTCAAGAATAAATTGAATGAAAATGGAGAGGTTATTAGACACAAAGAAAGACTTGTATGTAAAGGGTATGCTCAACAAGAAGGTAAAGACTTTGAAGAAACATTTTCAACTGTTGCCAGAATTGAAGCCATAAGAATGTTTCTTGCTCTTTCAAGTTTTCGAAAATTCAAAGTGTATCAAATGGATGTAAAATCTACATTTCTTAATGGAGAGATAGAAGAAGAAGTCTATATTGAACAACCAGAAGGATTCATTCTAGGAAATGATGAAAAGCTTGTATGCAAGCTCAAAAAGGATCTTTATATACCAAAACAAGTTCCAAGGGCTTAGTATCATCACCTTGACAAATATCTACAACAACAAGGGTTCACAAAAGGATTTGCGGACAAAAACGTATACACCAAGATTGAGAATGATAAACTACTAATTATTGTTATTTATGTTGACAATATAATCTTTGGAAGCAATGAAGAATCTATGAGTTAGAGCTTTGCTTCAGTTATGCAGCAAGAATTTGAAATGTCCTTCCTTGGTGAACTTACTTATTTTCTTGGTCTACAAGTACAACAAACCAAACATGGTATTTTTCTTTCACAAACTAAACATCTCAAGAAGATTATGAAGAAGTACGGAATGGAAGATTCTAAACCAGTATGTACTCCAACGGTAACATGATGCAGTCTCAGTTCTAACGATGAATCACCTATAGTGAATCAACTAGCATACAAATGTATTATTGGAAGTCTACTCTATCTAACATGTAGTAGATCTGATATCATGCACGCAGTAGGAATTGTTCGAAAATTCCAAGAAAATACAAAGGAATCACATCTTCAGGCTATAAAAAGAATATTCAAATATCTTCAAGGAACTCAAGACTTTGGTATATGGTATCTTAAAGATACAGATCTTACTCTTCATGCATATATAGATGCAAATTGGGCTGGAAATGTCGATGATCGAAAAAGAACCAGTGGAGGTGCATTCTATATGGGATCACGATTAGTATCTTGGTTCAATAAGAAATAAAGTTTGATTGCTTTATCTACAGCTAAAGAGGAATATGTGGCCGCCGCATCTTGTTGCACACAACTACTCTAGATGATGCAAACATTACAATATATCCAAATCACATGTTCACCACCCATCTCCATTTTATGTGATAATACAAGTTCCATCAATATTTCAAAAAATCCTGTCATGCAATCCAAGACGAAGCACATACACATTAAGTACCATTTTCTACAAGAACAAGTGCTTGGAAAAAAGGTTAAATTGGAGTATGTTCCCTCCAAAGAACATGTTGCTGATATATTTACCAAACCACTTTCCAGAGAAACATTTGAATATATTAGACAAAGTTGGGAGTAGTTTTTGGATCATCCTGTTGTTAAATACAATTTGCAGAAGAAGGTTCCTATACATGGGTTTCATGAAGGATAGTTGTGTATATACATGAGTTTCTGTGGTTGAAGGAGTCTATATATTTTTCTGATAGAAAAATAGTGGGTCAAACTCTGACATGGGTGTTCAGTCTAATATTGATGATTACTATCTACTGATATGATTTGTTCATTGATTTTTGTCTAATTGATGAAGATGCCTTGATGAATGGTTTGTTGAAAACGCACAGGTAGCACAAGTTTAGGGGGAGCATTAACCTTCACAAACATTCTACATGCTTGGCATTATGGTTGTTCATTTCAGCTATGGTTTCAGATATTCATTGTTGCATAGGTCATGAAAAGATCTAGGGTGTAATATGTCACCTTCTGTCATAGTCTATTTTCGAATGAGTCCTATTGGACATATGATGTAATTTGTATCCCTGCTATGCATGGGAAGGATGATGTAATAATTGTTATATTTCAGCCATGTATAAACAATAGGTATATCCCCACTTGGTTGGGTGTATGAGTCAAATTTGGTGTACCCCCACTTGGTTGGGTGATTTATGTATGTATGCGTCATTGGTGATAGGAAGGTCATATTCACATAGTTGAATTATAGAGTAATGTTATTCTTTTGAAACATATCTCTACAGAGTCACGGGGGACATGGTTAGCATAGTGTATCTCATGATATCTTGGTCCGCCCTTTTCCCTTGATGTCAAAGGGGGAGAGTATTTTGGTGTTTCTTGATATCTCTAAATGTTTCTACAACTTATAGTTTCTACAACTTACAGTAATCAACACCAATATGGTTGCCATCAAGTCCAAAGGGGGAGATTGTTGGCATTATGATATAGGTGTTGTCCCTGATGGAAACTCACTCAAGACAGTTTAGATTTGATAATGGGAAACTCACATTGCAACAGGTCAATTCAGAGGTAACAAGGCAATGGTACAAAAGAACATGAAGTTGAAAAAAAGGACTAGAGATCATAATCAAGAAGTTGAAGTAAAAGGATGGTTTAAGTAAGTTTAAGTTGTATACATGGGTTCACCTTATCCAAGAAATGTATACATGCTCTTTCACATAACAAAAAGGGTGTATAAGTATGCACACACTTTCACAAGAGGAAAAGTACGTATGGGTTGGAAAATCAAGGAAATTTAGGATTAAAGAATACCAAGGGTCAATACCATGGTATTACCCAATAATATTGATCGAATTAATGGTTATTTAATCTCGTCCAAGAATACCATAGGCCCTAAGTGTTGTTTTGGTTTGAGGTATTGAGGGAGGCCAAAAACTATATAAGGAGGAGAAGATCAAAGGACTAGGTGTGCAAGTGAAAGGGTTTCTCAGGAATACTTCTATCTGAAGTATATTTTATATTATAGGGGCTATGATTATGATATGATCTTAAATATTTTGTGCACCTTGGATACAATGTTGGATCAGGATCATGAGACTTGAAATGACTTATCATTGTATGATTTGATATTGGTTGGGCTAGATATGATTTCTTAAGCATGTTTTATTCTTTAAATGTCATGATCCAGGTACTTCTGAAGTTTGGAATAGCAACAATGTCACCTTGGTAAAGGCACATATACATGCAGGTTCGACTCTTCCAAGTAGCGTATGCAAAAGAAAAGCCTTTTGTTCAAAAATTACTGATATATTTGATCAGTGTTGCTGTTTTACTGGAATCTTTCAATGAAGTCTTGTTAGATCTAAAAGTAAAAATGAATGCATAAGGAGTTTGTGTTTGATTGATTGATTAATTAAGTGACAAGGTTTGTCTTTGTTACTGATTGTCTAGATCTCTATAAATTGATAGTACATGTTTATAATATTACTAGTTGGTACAAATATGATTCAGTAGTTTGGAGGTATATGGAGGTTTTGTTACAGGAAGTAGTGTATACACGCAGGTTGGGTTCATTAAAGTAGCATATACATTGTGATGTATGATTTTTGAGGTTGCAACTGGTTTTGAATGATGATGCAGGTTTCTGGGTTCAGCACAGTGTTCTAGTGACAGTGATCTGACTGTTCAGATTGACTGGTTGTTAGTTGATGTCGTTATTATTATAGAGTTTGAGATTCAAAGTTTCTAGTGGCTCCAGTGGGAAAATTTGATGAAATGAAGCCTTCATATTGTGTTGTTGTGTACTAGGTGCAACCAGTCTGAAAATTAATGAAACGTGGTCCCTGGAGGAAGAGAGAAGGTCGTAGCCTTCTGTAGGTCGGCGCCTACGTACTAGTAAACATATTGGCTAGTAAAAGAGCTAGGTGTTTGTAGCACCCTTCTAGTAGAAGCTGGAAAACGAGAGAAGGCTGTAGCCTTCTGCAGGTGGGTGCATGCGTATTGGTATGAGTCTGCACCAGTACAATATTTTAAACCAATTTTCTTTATATCAAGGAGATAGAGACGACAACAGCAGCTGGTTTTTCTCCCGCATTAGGTTTCCACCTTAAATATTAGTGTTCATGTGTGTTGCTTATGTGTAATGGTCTATTATGTTATTATTGCACATAGTTACTATATGATAAGATTATGATGCACTAATTAAAGATCAACACATGATTAATTAACTAAATCATAAGTTCTCTGGGTATATGCTAGTTTTTTAGTCATAGTAGCATGCACACGCAAGTTCACTTCACTAAAATAGCATATATAAAATGATTGGGAAATGAAATTCACCCACCCCCCCGAAGTATTATTTCCAACAGTCAAGGGAATATTCAAGTCTCAATCCGTATAACAAAATCCTGCTGGCTCTGAAGTATGATTATGCAAATTTGATTTCACTTGCAAAAGATAAACTCATATTCCCCTCTTCTATAGTGATTTAAACTCGGATACCATGTAGAAATTGCTTGTAGATTCAAAATGTAGTTGGTAATATGTTAAATAATGGACTTGAATATAATCTACCCATCAGACGAAACAATAATTGATTGATAAAATCACGAAACAAAAAAAGGAAGAATTCAATCACACATAACACAATAATTTTCTGGGAAAATCCACAGATAAAAATCCCTACTCTATGTATATTGCATTAATCACAAAATTTGGGAAGATTACAATGCTTTTTGTTAGGTAAAATTGATTCGGGGTTTGAGTCAAGGTTGACCTGGTTAAATTGTAGTGGTTTTGGGCACATAGTATAGTGTAGCCATGGTATTATGGTCTGAGGTATTGCATGTAATGGAGCCTATAAAAGGCTCAGAATACTTCATTGTAATGTAGGCCTAGAGGTGAGTGGCAAAGGCTTACTTGGCCAAATTGGCTAGCGTTCTGGCCAATGCTAATGAGATCTCATTGGGTTGGGATTTTCCCCGGATTTAGGGTTTTCCTCGATAAATATTATGTGTATAATATTGATGTGTATTGTTTCTGGTTATTTTATTATTCCTCTCTGTAAATCTCGGTAAATCGCAGTAATAAGTTATCTATCTATAGTAAATTTCTTAACAACTGGTATTAGAGCTAAGTTGGCTTCAGAAGGATGCTTTTTGTTGCCAAGGGTTTTTATTAGCCTGATAGATAGAGAAATAATTAAGTTTTTCTTGTGGATCTGGATCAAAACCCATAGATTGTGAAGCAAAGTTTCACACTATTGGGTCATTAGAGATTCAGTGGATGAGGAGGATATGTGCACTTGGATTAATTAATTGATGAACCATGTACCTAAAAAGAATGCCTAGATAACCTTTTATAGGCTTCATTACATGCAATACCACGGACCATAATACCATGGGTACACTATACCATGTGTCCAAAACCATTTGGCACATGTAATTTGATGAGTAAATTAATTATTAGTAATAGTATTCCTATTAATAATTAATTAATATTGAGTCTATATTACCAAGATTCACCAAGATTTACAGAGACATACCAGGATTTTATTATCTATGGTGAGTGAAAAGAACGTCTCGATAACTGGTGGTTACAACGGCTGGTGACCCATGTAATTTGGTAGATGGGTTTTTTTATATGGACATTGATGTCATATGTACAAAGACAACAACATGGGTAAAAAGAAAAAAATATTATAATGTAGTGAAATATTTAATTTGCATGTAAATGGGCATACTGTTGTAAGACTTGGTAAGGCATGTATACCCCTGGGTAATTATCGGTAAAGTTTGGGTTAGACATAGGTAATAGGGGGGTGTTAATTTAACAAATTCTAGGTAAACACTTTTAAGGGGGTAAGGGCTAGAGTGAACGGGATTGTCTCACTTAGCAGGTTTTGGCTGGATTTAGTCAAGGAACCCCAAGTCAAGTTTAAAGGGGGAATTGTTCGGTAAAATTGACTCAGGTTTGAGTCAAGGTTGACCTGGTTAAATAGCAGTGGTTTTGGGCACATGGTATAGTGTACCCACATTATTATGGTCCATGGTATTGCATGTAATGGATCTTATAAAAGGTTGGGAATACTTCATTGTAATGTAGGCTTGGAGGTGAACGGTGAAGGCTCACTTGGCCAGATTGGCGAGGGATTTGGCCAATGTTAATGAGATCTCATTGGGTTGGGTTTTTCCCCATATTTGGGGTTTTCCTAGACAAATATTATGTTTATAGTATTTGTGTGCATTATTTATATTTATTTTATTGTTCCTCTTTGTAAATCTTAGTAAATCTCAGTAGTAATTTATCTCTTTGCTGTAAATTTGTTAACAAATGGTATCGGAGCTAAGTTGGCTTCAGAAGGACATTTTTTGTTTCCAAGGGTTTGTATTGGCCTGGTAAATAGAGAGATAGTTGAGTTTTTCTTGCATATCTGGATCAAAAGCCATAGATTGTGAAGCAAAGATGCACACTATTGGTTCATGAGAGATTCAGTGGATGAGGACGATATGTGCGTGGGGATCAATTAATTGATGAACCATGTACCTAAAAAGAACACCTAGGTAACTAGCAGTTACAATGGCTGGTGACCCACGTAATTCAATAGATGGGTTCCTTTTATATGGACATTGATGTCATATGTACAAAGGTAGCAACAAGGGTAACCAAATTTGTTTTTATTATAATCGAGTGAAATTTTTATTTTGCATGTAAATGGGCATAATGCTATAAGACCTGGTAAGGCATGCGTACCCCTAGGTAATTACTGGTAAAGTCTTGGTTAGACCTAGGTAATAGGGGTATGTCGAGTTAACAAATCTTGAGTAAAAAATTTGAAAGGGGCAAGGGCTAGAGTGAGTGGGATTATCTCACTTAACAGGTGTTGGCTAGATTTAGTCAGGGAACCCCAAGTCAAGTTTAAGGGGGGAATTGTTAGGCAAAATTGACTCAGGGTTTGAGTCAAGGTTGACTTAGTTAAATAGTAGTGGTTTTGGGCACATGGTATAGTATACCCATGGTATTATGGTCTGTGGTATTGCATGAAATGGAGCCTATAAAAGGTTGGGAATAATTCATTGTAAGAGAGGCCTGGAGGTGAGTGGTTAAGGCTCACTTGCCAGATTGGCTAGGGTTTCGGCCAATGCTAATGAGATCTCATTGGGCTGGGTTTGTCCCCGGATTTGTGGTTTTCCTAGATAAATATTATGTGTATTTTTGCTAGTTATTTTATTATTCCTCTTTCTAAATCTCGGTAAATATCAATAATAATTTCTCTCTACTGTAAATTTCTTAACAACTAGTATTAGAGCAATGGAACACATAAAATATATTGCAGAAATATAAACACAGAAAATGTATAAAACAAGAGACACAGATATACGTGGTCCACCCAATTTGGACTATGTGAAGAGAGAAATAATTAGTCCTTCCTTTTATATTATCCAGCAAAATGAAGAGATACAACCTACATCAGATCGACTGTAATTCCCTCTTCTCTCTCACATGATCTCCTCTCTCTTTCTCGCTTAGAATATAGATCTACATAGATGTAGTGCAATTCCCTCATATATAGTGAGGGGTTTCCTTATAGGGAAAAAAATCCCCTAAATTAAACATAATTTCTATCGTTGGAATTTTTCCATCGCCCCCTCTTAGACCCCCTTAGACTCACACATTTATGGGCGACGTTGCCACCACATTACCAACTGGGGTCCAATGCGGTGATACCTCTGAATAAAGAAAATAATCGGGCTCCACACCCAAAAATTGGTATCAGAGCTAAGTTGGCTTCAGAAGGATGTTTTTTGTTGCCAAGGATTTGTATTGACCTGGTAGATAGAGAGATAATTAAGTTTTTCTTGTAGATCTGGATCAAAAGCCATAGATTGTGAAGCAAAATTTACACACTATTGGGTCATGAGAGATTCAGTGGATGCGAAGGATATGTGCACATGGATTAATTAATTGATGAATCATGTACCTGAAAACAATGCCTAGATAATTGGCGGTTATAGCGGATGGTGACCCATGTAATTTAGTAGATGGGTTCTTTTTATATGGACATTGATGTTAGATGTACAAAGACAACAACAAGGGTAAACAAAAAAACAATTATTATAGTGGAGTGATATTTTTAATTTTCATGTAAATGGGCATAATTATGTAAGACCTGGTAAGGCATGCGTACCCCTAGGTAATTACTGGCAAAGTCTGGGTTAGACCTAGGTAATAGGGGGATGTCGGGTTAACAAATCCCAAGTAAAAACTTTGAAGGGGGTAAGGGCTAGAGTGAGCGGGATTATCTTACTTAGCAGGTTTTGGCAAGATTTAGTCAAGGAATCCTAAGTCAAGTTTAAGGGGGGAATTGTTAGGTAAAATTGACTCAAGTATGAGTCAAGGTTGACCTGGTTAAATAGTAGTGGTTTTGGGGTTAGACCTAGGTAATAGGGGGATGTCGGGTTAACAAATCCCAGGTAAAAACTTTGAAGGGGGTAAGGGCTAGAGTGAGCGGGATTATCTTACTTAGCAGGTTTTGGCAAAATTTAGTCAAGGAACCCTAAGTCAAGTTTAAGGGGGCAATTGTTAGGTAAAATTGACTCAAGTATGAGTCAAGGTTGACCTGGTTAAATAGTAGTGGTTTTGGGCACATGGTATAGTGTACCAATGGTATTATGGTTTATGGTATTGCATGTAATGGAGCCTATATAAGGTTGGGAATACTTCATTGTAATGTAGGCCTGAAGGTGAGTGGTGAAGGCTCACTTGATCAGATTGTCAAGGGTTTTGGCCAATGCTAATGAGATCTCATTGGGTTGGGTATTTTCCTAGATTTGGGGTTTTCCTCGATAAATATTATGTGTATAATATCTATGTGTATTGTTGTTGGTTATTTTATTATTCCTCTCTGTAAATATTGGTAAATATCAGTAATAATTTATCTCTCTACGGTAAATTTGTTAATAACTAGTATCAGAGCCGAAGGTATATTTGGATGATAAAATCATAGGAGATAAGGGTTCCTGGTTCAACTACCATTGAGCAGAACGAAAAAGAAGCCGACGAGTATGAAAAACACAAAATGGGATATTCTTGACAAAAAGGCACTTGGAACAATACGGTTGTGCCTATCAGCATCAGTAACCTTTAATATTTCAAAGGAAACAACATAGGGTTTAATGTCGGCATTGGCCAAACTATATGAAAAACCCTCGGCCCCAAATAAGGTATTTCTTATGAATCATTTATTTAATACGAATATGTCGGAAGTGGATCTATTGTTGATTATTTAAATGAATTTAATACAATTACCAGTCACTTAAGTTCTGTAGGGGTAACTTTTGATGATGAAGTTAGGGCTTTGTTACTTCTATGCTCATTGCTAGAAAGTTGGAATGGTTTAGTTATGGCCGTTAGTAACTCTATCTCTGGATCTAGTACTTTAAAGTTTGATGATGTTTCCAGTGCAATCCTTAGCGAGGAAATGTGACGGAAAAACTCTTGTGAGACATCAAGTAATGATTTGACTGTAGAGATTAGGGGAAGAAAAATTGAAAGAGGAAAGAGCCCAGGATATCATAGTAAGTCAGGGAATGCCAGATTGAATTCTAAATTAGGGATAGTGTGCTGGAAATGTGGGAAGAAAGGAGGCCTGAAGAAAGACTGCAAGTCTTGGTAAGGAAGATAAGGAGACGTGCAACAAGAAAATAATCATGAAGTGAATGTGACAGGTGATGAGTTGCAAAATGCTTTGATTCTTTCATTAGAAAATATTATTGATGCCTAGGTGGTAGATTCAGGGGCCTCATTCCATGCCACATCAGATAGGAAACATTTGCATGATTATGTTCAAGGAGATTCGATTGGGTGATGATAAACACTGTAAAATCATTGGAATGGGTACAATTTTCATAAAACAGAAGAATGAAAATCAATGGTTGTTGAAGGAGGTAAGGCATGTTCCAGATCTGAAGAAAAATCTAATTTCAACAGGGCAACTGGGAGGTGAAGGCTATGTAACTACTTTTACAGATAAAACCTGGAAGGTCACTAAAGGAGACCTTGTAATAGAAAAGGGAGAAAAGGTTGGTACATTGTATTTATGCAATGGTATTGTTAATTCTTTAACCTCTATAGGAGTATATACGACATTATGGCATCATAGGATTGGGAAAATGAGAGAGATTGGGATGCATATTATTCACTCAAGAAGTTTATTTCCAAGTTTGAAGCATGTTGATTTGCAATTTTGTGAGAATTGTGTTTATGTAAAATAGAAGAGAGTCAGATTCCTCATAGTTGGGAAAGAAAAGAAGAGCGAAAAATTAGATCTTGTGCATATAGATGTATGGGGACCTTCTCAGGTATCATCTCTCAATGGCTCTCATTATTATGTTACTTTTATTGATGACGCAGCTAGAAAATACTGGATTTATTATATTCGAAATAAACCTGATGTATTTGATACTTTCAAGAAATGGAAAGCTTTGGTTGAAAAATGAGACAGGAAAGAGGTTCAATTGTCTTAGATAAGACAATGGAGGTGAATATTGCAGAAAAGAGTTTGATAGGTACTATTTAGAGAATGGAATTCACAGAGATAAAACAATTCTAGGAACACCATAAGAAAATGGTGTGTTAGAAAGGATGAACATGAAAATCATGGAGCGTGCAAGGTGCATGAGATTGCATGCAAGATTGCCTTTACAATTTTGGGTAGATGTTGTAGATATTGTTGTTTATCTAATAAACAAAGGACCTTCAAGTTCTTTGAATGGTGGTATTATAGAGGAGGCATGGACAGGTAAAAAGGTAAACTACTCATTTTTAAAGAATTTTGGTTGTGAAGCCTTTGTCCACATTAATAAACAAAATAGAACAAATCTTGAGGCAAAATCAAAGAAATGTACCTTTATTGGATATGGTGTTGATGATTTTGGTTATCTCTTTTATGATTATGAAAAACACAAAATCATTAGGAGCAGAGATGTCATATTCAATGAAAATGTTTTGTATAAGGATCAGATACAGGAAAAGAAACAGGAAAAATAAAATAGAGAATACACAGTGCTTGATGAGATCACAGAAAACGTGAAGGAGCCTAAAAATCATAATGATCAACAACCAGAACAACAACAGAAACAAGCAACTCAAACACCATAAATTTATGTTAGAAGATATACCAAGATAAGTAGACCCCCTGAACGTTACTCTCCTTTATTATATTATGTATTTTTGACTAATTCTGGTGAACTAGAATGTTATGAAGAAACAGTGCAAGTAGAAACTAGGAAGAAGTGGGAGTAAGACATGAAAGAAGACATGGACTGCTTAGTACATAACCAGACTTGGGACATAGTCAGGTTGCCAGCAGGTAAAACAAGATTGCAGAATAAATGGGTTTACAAGTTGAAGGAAGAAGATGGAAGTACAAAACGGTATAAAGCTAGACTTGTGATGAAGGGATTTGCACAGAAAAAGGGTGTAGAATTTGATGAGATATTTTCTCCTCTTGTTTAAATGTCTTCAATCAGAACTATTTTAAGTCTAGTAGTAGCTAAAGATTTGCATCTTGAGAAATTAGATGTAAAGACAACCTTTCTCCATGGGGATTTGGAGGAAGAAATATATATGCATAAGCCACAAGTATATGAGGTAAAAGGGAAGGATAAACTAGTGTGCGAGTTGAAGAAGATATTGTATGGCTTAAAACAAACTCCAAGGCAGTGGTATCTAAAATTTGACAGGCTTATGTCTCAACAAGTTTATACTAGATGTCACTTTGATCATTGTGTTTATCTCAAAAGGGAAAATGATGGAAGCTATATTATATTGTTATTTTATGTAGATGACATGCTTGTTGCGGGTTCTGACATGCAGGAAATATATGTGCTCAAAAGAAAATTCGCAAACTCACTTGCAATGAAGTATTTGGGTGCAACAAAACAAATCCTTGGTATGAGAATAACTAGAGACGGGGAGAATCGAAAATTAACATTGTCTTAGAGTGAGTACATAGAAAAGGTGTTGAAAATATTTAATATGCAGAATGCAAAACCAATTAGTATACCTTTGGCTAGCCATTTCAAACTAAGGAGGTGTGTCCCAAGACTTAGGAATAAATGGATTATATGTCTAAAGTTCCATATGCATCAGCAGTTGGAAGCTTAATGTATGCAATGGTATGCATAAGGTCTGATATTGCACATGCAGTGGGAGTTGTAAGTAGGTACATGAACAATCTAGGAAAAGAACATTGGATGGCGGTGAAGTGGATCTCAAGTATTTGAGGGGTACCACAAATCAAAAATTATGCTTTGGTGGTTCAAACATTTCTCTACAGGATATGTTGATGCAGATATGGTGGGTGATAGAGATAACACGAGGAGCACCACAGGGTATGTGTTTACTGTAGGTGGAAAAATTGTCAGTTGGGTTTCAAAACTACACAGTGTTGTTGCACTATCAACAACAGAAGAAGAGTATGTTTCTGCTACAGAGGCTAGTAAAGAAATGATTTGGTTACAAAGGTTTCTGGATGAATTGGGTAAGAAGAAGAAGTTGGGAAGGTTATACAGTGAAAACTAGAGTGCCATACATCTTGCAAAGAACTCTGCATTTCATTCCAAGACTAAACATATACAACTCAAGTACCATTTCATATGATCAGTGTTGGAAGATGGATAGTTTGTTGAAAATAGCAACAAAAAATGCTAAAAATAGAAGTGCTAAAATTAGCACTACTACAAATAGCATTTCGGGATACATTGCAATTTTATTTAGTCCCTAAACTAAAATTGTGAATTAAAATTTGAATTTGATCCTAGCGGTTGTTTGTAAAATAATTAAATAATTCATCTTGAGCTAATTAGTTGTAGAAAATCAAACATGAAGTCTATGTGAAGACATGCAACAATTTCTCCATTGATTAAGGAAGTTATCCCTTGATTAAAGGAGATCAGGATGAGATGTACTTTGAGTTGTAATTAGTTAGCTCAGTTAACTGAGTTAAGTCCAGTTAGATTAGTTCAAATAGTTTGTTGAACTAATTGTGAGTTCAATTAGTTAATGCATGCATGCATGTAACTGTTGCACTTCAGATAACTGAATATTCTCTCATAAATAACTCATACATGTTAGTTCAGACAGAGACCTAGTTGAGATCATATGATGGGACATTGTACTATCAGTTACAGGAATATTCCATGGAGGATATCTCTTGCACGCAGAAGGAATTCATTCTTTGGAGATTGTGCAATTACTTTTGGGTTTGATGAGTGTGTGATGATGCCAGTTCACATAGGAGGTAGCATTGGACCCCAAGGAAAACTGCGCAAGGAAATAGGAGGCTTGAGGGCTGAGAGAATGCATATCTTGTTTCTATTCAGTCTGTGAGCTATATTGTTCGATTGTATTGAGATCAGGATAGCTTGTGAGCTAATGCTTTGTGTAATCTGAACATATTTCCACTTGTATGATAATACAAAGATCAGGGTTTTTAGTTGAGGCTTTCCCTATAGTATTCTTCTATGTTCATGTGCGATTGATTTCTCATTCTCAGTTATATGTGTTCTATTTTGATCTTGCTCAAATTCGATTAAGCTTCTACAAGTTTGTTGTAGAAGTAGATCTTGTATTTTGCTTTAGTATGCTGCATAATTTGTTGATCTACAGTGGGAATTTCTACATGACATCAGAGCAAAGGTGACCAAAGCGAAGAACAATATACAAAGAAGGGAGAAGTTTCAAGTTTCAAGTTCCTGATTATAGAATTTGAATTCTTATCACATCTCAAATTTCCCCAATGGCATTCAACGGTTTAAGACTCGAGTATGTCCTTGATGGCAACTTGAATAACATAGCTTGGAAGGATCGCATGGAAGCAGTATTAGAGGAAAACAGTCTAAAGGACTTCATTGATCAAGAAGTCCCCAAGGCAGCAGCAGCTAATGTTACAGAGTTGATGGAATGGAAGAAATGTGTGGCTAGAGCAAGCTGAATCCTCCTAGAGGGAGTTCGAGACCATGTTGTCTTGAGCCTCCATGGGAAGGAGACACTGTTTTTGATGTGGAAAACATTGAAAGATCTATATCAGAATAACAATGATCAGAGGACACTGGCGCTAAAAGACAAGCTTCAGAAAATCAAGTGTGAAAGGGGCGACACGATCTCTACATATCTAAAGAAGCTCACCACTTGCAGGGATGAGCTTGGAAGTGTAGGGATCACGACAGCCGATGATGAAATGGTCAGTCTTGCTCTCCTTGGTCTTCCTAAGAGCTAGCATAACTACCAAGAATTAGTTAATGGAAGAGAGAAACTGCTAGATTAGGAACGAATTTGGTTGGATTTGATGCAGGAGGAGATAAGGAGAAGCACTAGAGATGGATCTTCATCAAAACAAGATGATGATGAAAATGTAGCCTTAGCGAGTAAGGCGAGGAAAGGGAAATCGAAGGCATCCCATCCCAAATCTAGTTCTTCCCATGGTGGGAAGAAGTTTAACAAATAGAAAGTCTGACGCTTTCATTGTCATGAGGTGGGCCATTATGCTACGAATTTTACATATGAAGAAATCCAAGAATGGATCCTTAAAGGGATTAGATGGTGAGGCACTGGCCTCACAGTTCGAGTTGGATTTCTCTCTCATCGCATGCATGGTTTCATCCATGGTGGGTTGTGTATGGTACCTAGACAATTGAGCCTCTTTCGACATGTCCGATGACAAGAATCTTTTCAGTACCCTGGAGGAGAAGGATCTCCAGATGTGGATCGAGATGGGCAATGATGGAAAGTACCGTGTTTCAGGTGAAGGTACAGTTATGTTTTAGAGGGAGCATGGAGCTCCTCTCACCCTGACTGATGTAAAGTATGTATCAGGTCTAAAGAAGAATATTGTGTCTGTCGCTATGCTAGAAGATAAAGGCTATGATGTAGTCTTTAGTAAAGGAAATGTATTCCTAAGGAATATCGGTAATGGACAGGCAAAGATGATTGGGATTTGAGTTAAGAATCTCTACAAGATGGAGGTAGATAACTGTGCTGCATTGAGTTCCAAAGCAGGGGTGGTGCAAAGCCAAGATGTTGGCGAGCTATGGCATAGAAGATTGGGCCACTTGCACCATGGGGCCTTGAAGATCATGCAACATATTTCTACCGGACTTCCCAAGGGAAAACTGGAGCATAGAGATACATGCAAAGGTTGTACCTTGGATAAGTATGTGAAATATTCCTTGAAGGATCGAGACAGTAGAGTTGGAGCAATCTTGGAGTGAGTTCACTCAGATGTTTGTGGACCATTCTCTACAGCCTCCACCACTAAACAAAGGTAGTATGCTATTTTTATTGATTATTTTTCTCATAGATGCTAGATTTACTTTATGAAAAAAAAGGATCAGACCTTCTTGAGGTTTTGTGAGTTTAAAGCCTTGGCAAAGAAATAATCTAGAAATAAAATAAAATCCTTGCGTAGTGACAATGGTGGAGAGTATGTCTCCCAATAGTTTAAAGACATTTGCGCTTCAGAAGGAATTAAATGGGAGTTGATGGCACCCCATAACCCATAGCAGAATGGGGTGGCCAAAAGGAAGAACAGATTGATTGTGGGAGCAGCTCGAGCGATGTTGCATGACCAAAGCCTACCACTTCATTTGTGGGCTGAGGCATGCAATACAACAGTATACTTGCAAAGCAGAAACCCACACTGTATACTGGGAATGAAGACACCTATGGAGGCATTTCTAGGAAGTGACCAGATGTGAGCCACTTCAAGATCTTTGGATCATTGGTTTATTTCCATGTGAGCAAATATGCCCGAAAGAAGCTAGATCCAACAGCTGAGTTTGGGATACTTGTGGGGTACACTAATACTCCCCACAACTATCGCGTGTTCCTTCCTACAGTTAGAGGACAGTGGTACGCAGAGATCTGAAGTTCGATAAGTAGAAAGCCATGCGCGTATCACTCAAGAGGGACCTCAAGTTGCATGCAGAGGAGGAACTTTTAGTTCCTGAGGAGGAGCCTCAAATTGATGCGGAGCAGCCACATGCAGAGGATCCAGGAGTGGAGACATCCACTCATGCTGAGTCTTCTAGAGATGGGAGGAAATGCTCAAGGGAAGCTGACAAGTCGATGATGGATGCAAGAGAGAATGTGGGAGAGCCATCTTCTTAGCATAGACAGAGGAGGTCACCTGAGTAGTACACTGGTTACATGGCCCTGGTTGGGGAGTGTGTAGAGTCTGAACCTTCTTCATTCGAGGAGGTAGTGTAGCAACCAGTCTGGGTTGATGCAATGGTAAAGGAGTACAACTTTATCATTCAGAACAGTGTGTGGGATGTTGTCCCAAGACCTCAGGACAAGTCAGTGGTGAGTTCCAGATGGCTTTACAAGGTAAAGCAGGCAGTTGATGGTAGTGTTGAGAAACATAAGGCAAGTTTTGTTGCCCATGGTTTCTCACAGGTATAGGGGATCAACTGCGATGAGACCTTTGCTCTTGTAGCAAGGTACTCATCTATCAGATCGATGTTGGCACTATCAGCTCAAATGGGTTGGAAGATCCATCAGATGGATGTGAAAACAATGTTCCTCAATGGGAAGATTGAGGAAGAGGTGTACATTGAGTAGCTGAAAGGTTTTGAGACCTTCGATCATGAGTTGCATCTGTGCTGACTGAAGAGGGCTTTGTATGAGCTAAAGCAAGCACCTCGTGCTTGGTACACCAAGAACGACAACTATTTCACCAGGTTGGGCTTCACCAAGAATGAAGTAGATGCGACCCTTTACCACATCATGGTAGAAGGTAAGCCATTTATCATTGTTCTTTATTTCGATGATCTGATTTTGATAGGTGATGATTAGTTGATTAAATCTTTCAAGGAGGACCTTGCAAGGGAGTTCGGGATGAAAGACATGGGTCTTATGCACTACTTTCTAGGCATGGAAGTGTGGCAGAAAGATGGGGAAGTATTTGTGTCTCAAGGCAAGTATGCCAATGAGATACTGAAGCACTTTCACATGGAGAAGTGCAAGCCCATTCAGACTCCTCTAGTTAGGAACTGGACGAAGGAGGATGCTACTTCAGGTGAGGTAGTAGTTGCTACTGTTTATTAGCATCTTGTGGGTTCACTAATGTATTTAGCAAAAACACGACCAAACTTATGCTTTGCTGTGAACGAGTTGAGTCAAGCTATGGTTCAACCTACCAAGTTGTTTTGGAAGGCAACGAAGCATGTGTTGAGATACCTCTGAGCCACATCTCAGTATGGATTTTGGTATAGAGAGAAAAAGGGAGTGAAGCTTCAGGGCTTCACATATGCAGATTGGGTAAGGAGGAATCTTCAACCTTGGTTCAGATGCAGTTTCCCAGTACAACAGGAAATAGAGGTCAGTTGCACTTAGCTCAGCAGAGGCTAAATACATGGCTTCCAGTCAGGCAGTGTGCGAGGCCATTTGGATGCGGAAGATTCTAGTGGGATTGTTTGGTCATAGGATGGATCCAACTATGATCTACTGCAATAATCAGAGTTGTATCAAACTCTCTGAGAATCCATTTTTTCATGACAGGTCCAAGAACATTGATATCTGATATCACCATCTTCGAGACTGTGTGCTGAAGAGGATCATGTTGTTGCTGTATGTTTTGATCGAGGAACAAGATGCACATATTTTGACTAAGGCATTGTCAAAATGCAAGTTTGAGTTCCACAAAGACATGATTAGGGTTACCAATAATCCCTTACTTGTTGAGAGGGAGTGTTAAAAATAGCAACAAGAAATGCTAAAAATAGAAGTGCTAAAATTAGCATTGCTATAAATAGAATTTTGGGATACATTCCAATTTTAGTTAGTCCCTAAACTAAAATTGTGAATTAAAATTTGAATTTGATCCTAGCAGCTGTTTGTAAAATAATTCATTAATTCATCTTGATTTAATTAGTTGTAGAAAATCAAGCATGAAGTCTATGTGAAGACATGCAACAGTTTCTCCATTGATTGAGGAAGTTATCCCTTGATTAAAGGAGATCAATATGAGTTGTACTTTGAGTTGTAATTAGTTAGCTCAGTTAACTGAGTTAAGTCCAGTTAGATTAGTTCAAATAGTTTGTTGAACTAATTGTGAGTTCAATTAGTTAATGCATGCATGCATGTAACTATTGCACTTCAGATAACTGAATATTCTCTCACAAATAACTCATGCATGTCAGTTCAGACAGAGACCCAGTTGAGATCAGATGATGGGATAGTGTACTATGAGTTGCAGGAATATTCCATGGAGGATATCTCTTACATGAAGAAGGAATTCATTCCTTGGATATTGTGTAGTTACTTTTGGGTTTGATGAGTGTGTGATGAGGCCAATTCACACAAGTGGCAGCATTGGACCCCAAGGAAAACTATGCAAGGAAATAGGAGACTTGGAGGGTTGAGGGGAGGCATATCTTGTGTCTATTCAATCTGTGAGCTATATTGTTCGATTGTACTGAGAGCAGGATAGTTTGTGAGCTGATGCTTTGCATAATCTGAACATATTTCTACTTGTATGATAATACAGAGATCGTGGTTTTTAGCTGAGGCTTTCCCCAGAGTATTCTTCTATGTTCATGTGTGATTGATTTCTCATTCTCAGTTATATATGTTCTATTTTGATCTTGTTCAAATTCGATTAAGCTTCCACAAGTTTGTTGTAGAAGTAGATCTTGTATTTTGCTTTAGTATATTGCACAATATTTTGATCTACAGTGGGAATTTCTACACAGTTGAAGCTGAAAAATGTACACACTAGCCAAAATCCTGTAGATATGTTAACAAAAGTTGTAACCAGGTAGAAACTAAGATTATACTCAGTTTTAATTGATATTCAAGTATGATGATGAAGATGAGAAACAACCAGGTCGAAAGTGAAGTCATTATCCAGCAAATGAAGCAACGGTGGACTTGCTATAATCAATCTCCAAGTGTTTGTCGTAAATTTCTTAAAAACTAGTATCAGAGCTAAGTTGGCTTCAAAAGGATGTTTTTTGTTTCCAAGGGTTTGTATTGGCCTGATAGATAGAGAGATAATTAAGTTTTTCTTGCAGATCTGGATCAAATGCCATATATTGTGAAGCAAAGTTCCACGCTATTGGGTCATGAGAGATTCAGTAGATGAGGAGGATATGTGCAGGTGGATTAATTAATTGATGAACCATGTACCTGAAAAGAACGCCTAGATAATTGGCAATTACAGTGGCTGGTGACGCATGTAATTCGGTAGATGGGTTCTTTTTATATGGACATTGATGTCATATGTACAAAAACAACGAGAAGGGTAAACAAAAGAAACTATTATAATGGAGTGAAATTTTTAATTTGCATGTAAATGGGCATACTGCTGTAAGACCTAGTAAGGCATGCGTACCCTTGGGTAATTACTGATAAAGTTTGAGTTAGAACTAGGTAATAGGGGGATGTCGAGTTAACAAATCCCGTGTAAAAACTTTGAAGGGGGTAAGGGCTAGAGTGAGCGGGACTGTCTCACATAGCAGGTTTTGGTTGGATTTAGTCAAGGAACCCCAAGTCAAGTTTAAGGGGGAAATTGTTAGGTAAAATTGGCTCAGGGTTTGAGTCAAGTTTGACTTGGTTAAATAATAGTGGTTTTCGGCACATGGTATAGTGTACCCATGGTATTATGTTCTATGGTATTTCATGTAATGGAGCCTATAAAAGGCTCAGAATACTTCATTGTAATGTAGGGAGGTGAGTGGTGAAGGCTTAATTGGCCGGATTGGCCAGGGTTTTGGTCAATTCTAATGAGATCTCATTGGGTTGGGTTTTTCCCTAGATTTGGAGTTTTCCTGGATAAATATTATGTGTATAATATTGATGTGTATTGTTGCTGGTTATTTTATTATTCCTCTCTGTAAATATAAGTAAATCTCAGTAATAATTTATTTGTCTTCCGTAAATTTCTTAACACTTTTCTCAATCCCAAGAAAACTTTACACTATCACAATCAATCAAACCTCTTCACAAACAAGCTCCATCCAATACTTAGCCAAATCCGCTACTTGCCAAGATCTTGTTTCCTTGTGCAGTTTCCTAAGGAATTAGCCCATATTTAATTTGGAAATTTCTCATCCATAACTATGCAATCCATCATAGGCCTTCCTCTGATTGAATGCACCATTTATACCATTCAGATGATTATACAACTGATAGTACATTGTCCCTGAACTCTAATCTCAACTAGATCTTTCTCTAATATCACATGCATGAGTTAATTATGAGTGAATCTTCAATTTATCGGTTGGGCAGTGCTGGTTACATCCCACTACTGCGGGTTACACCCCACTACTAGATCTCCCACGAATTCCTCCATCAATAGGAACTAGTTTAACTGGATTTTTTTTTTGTAAGCTTGGTGGTTCCTTTCTATTAATTTTCGTAAATAAGGCAACTTACATCCATATATCGATGAGTTAGGTGGCCTCAACCTACCCAGTGGGAAACCAGGTCTATTGGCCACCTATCTACAAAATAATCCATCCATAAACAAAATTTATAAGTTTGTCTAGTCATGCCATATACACTCGAGAGTCTTTGTACTTCCTATGTGCTAGATAACTATAAACATAACTATAAATAAGTCGATATCTATTTAAAAACATTCAAAAAAGAAAATTGGGGTACATTGTCACTGATCCTCATCATCCAAGTTGACTGGAGCGGGGTCCTTCACAGTGGAACCAAGAAGCTCCGAGTGTGGGATGCACAAGTTGTGTTTTTCGATTCGGCTCAGTCTTCCACTTTGCTACTGTAACTAAAACTGATTTTTTTCCAATTCCCTCATGAGCTCCGACTTCTCCGAGTTTCCTCAAGGGCCTTCATGCTGCTCTTAATGGGCATATGCACACTAATCCGAAGGAGACTGTTCTATGGCCTTCGCCAGTATTCTTTCATCATCCAAAATAGACGAATTGCCTCATGATACTGGGTTAATCTCCCCCTCATGTACCTAGTGTCCGGTGCAACCTCCTGCCACTCATCCATGTCCATCTCGAACACTTTCCTTACCTGGTGAATTTCCTCCTCCCAATCTGCAATTAATTTTTTTTACTCGGTTCGAGCTATTGGCATTATAGGCCTAAGCAACTTCCTCGATGATGCTCGTTACCGTGTTACACCCACAGCCCCTCCTTATCGCCCCACTAGAAGAACTAGGTATTCTTCCCTGAACCTTAGTGCCTCCTGCGACTTTTATTCCCAACTCCATTGTTTCTTAACCCCTTCACTCACACCATACTTCTTCCTCGGATTATCAACTTCTCCTCTCCTCCCTGGAATTTCCACTCTACTCTTATCTTGGGTTGCGAGATGGAAACTCAATGCAACCAGTGGTCTCGTCCCTCTAGCAAACCTGCTACACAGTCACAGGATACCAACTAAGTAAGGGTCTCCTTCCACTATCTTTCATAGTTTGAATGCCAACACAGGATGCTTATGTACTTATGATAACTAACCTTCCCCTGCCTCATGCAGAATTGGACCAGACAATATGGGTCTTTACTCGCATTCATCATATCTTCCCTCATAACATTCCAGTTTTCAACAAAATTGATATGAATTGGCCAAGCGTTATTACTATGGTTAAAAGGGGTTACAGGTTTTTCTCGGGTCTGACTCCTTCCCCCCTTAAACCCTTTGCAAAGCAACCCCTTACCGTGGGCTTTGGCACTGGAATTTGGACCCGGGTTGGACAGGGTCAGTTTAAATTGCACCTCAAGGTCCCAAAGCCTCTCCCTGTCTCTGAGCTAGTTTTCCCTCACACCCATGAACTTGACCTAGGGACACTGTCGCCAGAGGATCAATTCTATTCTATAGTTCTTCCCCTTAGTCCACTCAGCCAAACCCTTTGGAGTCCCACTTTCATTCTCCAAATATCTTAATTGAGCTTTTAGACATGAACACCCATCATTCTATTGCCTGTGTCAGTTTTATAATCCATTAATTTTGTTTTCATTTAAAGAAAGTCATGGAGTTATTTCATAGATGTAGACATACTGATCCATTCATAGATGCATGCATTGAAAGAAAAAAAATGCCTTGTTTATACTAGGGAGAAACAAAACACAAGATCAGTCTATATATATAGTGTATCCAACAACTTTCTTAGAGCCCGAAGCTAGTAAGCCATGGATAATTAGAGCATTCTTTTGATACATACTTTCGATAATTAGAGCATACTTATGATATATACTTTTTGATTCGTATTTTTGATAACTAGAGCATACTTCTGATACATATTTCAAATGATCAATCATGGTCTGTATTTATAGTATTGTAACAATGTAACCATGGTCAATCATGGTATTTATTGTCAATTATGATCAACTAAGGTTAATCATGAATTGCCTTCATCAAGGATGGTGGACCCTCTTCAACCATGGTCAACTTTGTTAATCGTGATCAATCTCTTTAACCCACTTCAACCATTAATGCAAACATTTTTGTAACATTAACATTAACATTATTATAATATAACCCATTGTCAATTATGGTGAACAATGGTCAACCATGGTCAACATTAATTTAACAGTGCAACAATGCTCAACATTAATTTAACATATGACAATGGTAACATAAATGTGACATTGTTAGATTGTTGTAACTTTAATACATTGTTATATAAATGGTTGCCCATGGTTAAGCTAGTTAAACCATTATCAATCTCGGTCAACCCTCTTCAACCTTGTCAAGTATGATCAAACTCATCAACCTTGTTTAACCATGGTCAACCTCATCAAATTGTCTTCAATCTTGGTCAACCATAATAAACAAATCCACCCCACCCACCATTGTCAACTAGCACAACCACATTATAAATGTGGTTGATTTACATTGATTAACATCATTTTCATAAATTGATAAATGTATAAAAGCTAATTAGTGTAAATATGGTCGATATATAAATGATTTTTATCACTTTTTATTCACTAATCAACCTATAAAAATGATGTTAATGAATGTATAACAATAACATTTACTAATAAAATTATTCTATTTAATTTATTGTATTTTATTTTTATTTTAGGTAACATATAACGACTCCCACTTTTTGGTTTTCTGTGCATGGTAAAACAATTTCGAAAGCAATAGTAATCCCCGTTAAACATTGCTCGTCAACTGTTTGTACTTCCAAGAAGATTAGGTCAATTGTAAGCACGCACGCTAATCATAATTGGTGTCAAAGTTCAAAGCACACGTCCTTTCTCAACGTCGAAGTTCCACAATTTATCATATTCAAAAAGTCGTTTAGTTGTATTCGTCGACATTGAATTAAGAAATTTTCGCATTTCGTCCAAATTGCAGCTGTACGTTCTACGCATAGCAAACAGCCTTTTGTATGAAATGGTAAAACAAATGACAGTTAATGTCTGTCTAACCCCGTAACTTTCCGTCTTTCGCTGCTTTGTGCGTGTGCGTTATAGTTGGTAAAGTCAGTGGATTGTCTTACTTTATTGTCAATTTTTTGATTTATTAAAAAGTTCATTCTACGGTCTAGTATGAAATGGTAAAACAAATGATAGTTAATGTCTGTCTAATCTCTTAACTTTCCCTCTTTAGCTGCTTTTGTCTGTGTGCGTCATCATTAGTAAAGTCAGTGGATTGTCCTACTTTATTGTCAATTTTTGATTTATTAAAAAGTTCATTCTACAGCCCAGTATGATGATTACCATGTGTAAAGCTGTTTGTATTTTATCAAAATTGAATTGAAATTTGAGCCATGTCTATCAAAATAAAAATTATGAAAGATCTAAAAAAATATATACAAAATATTTAAATAATATGAGCTCTTTAAAAAAAAATTACACATGAAGAAATTGGATCTTTCCAGACTCATTTTAAATCCATATTAAAATTAAATCTATACTAATTTTAATCTTTGTCTCTAACAGACTTAGTAGATTTTGACATCTGAATTCTCCTAATTTTCTAATTCTCCACTGGAAAACTTTTCACCACTCATTTAAAATTAGCACACCCACGTCGTAGATTTTGACATCTGGAGTATCCTAATTTTATCTCTTGGGGCCTTGCAGACTTCCACAAAATCTAGTGATTAACATTTTACAGGAAAAATTTTAGGAGTCTTTTAAGGAGGTGGAGGAATTACTGAGACAGCCAAAAGTGGCCGGAATTTTGGCAAAAGAATTTCAAAAAAATTTGTATATACAATATTTGAATCATGTTTTTGATGGTGGAAATGAATTCAGCACTATCAGAAACCTCAAAACACTTAACATTGTAAAGTTTTCAACTTTTATTTAGATTTACAACTTTGTCAGGCTTTTTCAAAATATAACCTAAATTTCCATAATTTTCAAGGAGAAAAAACATATAATTAGACTGGAAAACTTTTTGCCATTCATTTAAAACTACCACACCAACCAATTGAATTGGTTGGTGTATGCAAATCAGGGTCATTTTCCATTTTTTATATAAGCTATTTGGCATATGAAAATTTGGCCCACTATATCAACTACATTACTAAAGGTGGTTCTGTTATTATTCATATATAAAGATTAAAATATCAATATATATTTATTATTATTATTTAGGTTAATAATATTATTAATTTATATATATATATATATATATATAATATATCTTTAATTTTTCTCGATAAATCACATCAATAATTTAGGGTAGATATGTTACTTCTACTAAGGTTCATTATACAGATAAAAGAAATAGATAATAAAATCAACCAATCATATAACTATGGTAAAAATACAAAAATAAAATATTAACAATCAGTAAAATAAATAATATAATAATAAAATAATTTATTATAGTAAGCTTAATTTATAATATTAATATTAATAAAAAACTTAATCTTCATATTAAACATAATATTAATCTTAAATAAAATAATATTAATACTAATAAAATTAAAATTACTATTAAATCTAATACTAATATTAATATTAAATACTGAAAATTAATAATATTAGTCCAAATAAATCTTAATAATATTATCATTAATATTAAAAATTAATAATATTAATCCAAATAAATCTTAATAATATTTTGAACTGAGTCATTTTCCTACTTTCTCTGTACATTCAAATCCACATTAACTCCGAACTCTATTTAAGCCTTATTCTGAAATATTTAAAGAAAATTTTCCCGTTTTAAGTCACTTGAATGCATATGCCACATTGATAAAATATAACTAAGTCCAACACAAAGCAAAATATGATCTCAAGGCATTTGTATTGTCAACATTAGTTATAATAAATCTGAATTGCTGCCAAATATATATACGAGGATTGGAATAGATTAGTTCGATATCTCGTTGATGAGATTCCTATGGGGTATTTCATCTCTAACTTAGTCCATGGCTTCAACTTATGAGGTCCAAGATCACAATTTTTGCAAAGGATGTTTATACATAATCTATGTATTTACATAAATTATATACCTACACAACATGTAATGTTGCATATTTATGAAGAACATATATGCCTGTGTGACTTGGGATATTCCAAAGGAATGTTGCTGGGGCATATTACAAAAAGCATGTAAAATATTCACACCGATTTTACTTATAAAATAGGAGTACAGTGCTGCGAATGAAGTTTAGTTTTCAATAAATTATACATCTGATTTATTTAATTTGAGATGATTATTTAATTATGGTGTAAGAAATAAAACTTACATAATAAAACCACATTTTCTTGTGCATAGGGTTGATAGCTTAATGTTTCACTCACTCCAAAATTCAGTGATCATACAAATTCTTATCTGTTATTGAACAGAATTAGTAAATGTAATTAACCATGGAGATTTAATGGATCAATGTGATATCATTGTGTTACATATGCTTGTAAATTCAGAGAGGCCCTATTACATTTGTTATCATACAAATTCTTATTTGTTATTGAACATAATTGGTAAATGTAACCAATCCATTAAATGTGATATGATTGTGTTACATATGCTTGTAAATTCAGAGAGGCCCATTATCATATTACGTGTAAGTAAGATGGACTAATAACATAATCTTTCCATTTAACAGATTATTAAAACAATATTCACATTTAACTTGTAACTTGCATTTTATTCCTTTGTCCTCTGATCAATCTCTTGTCCTTCACTTGATCAGAGAAGTAAAGGAAGGCATGGCTGGATACCTATGTGGAATGCCGTATTAGTATTCACGTCTAATGTAACACTTACAGAGTCTGTTTTGATGAAGATTGTGAATTAGTGTAGAATGCCACGAAATGTAAATGGAAGAAAGGAAGACTTGTTAATTTCGTTCAAACAATCCATAAAGGAAAATTGATCACAATGATTTGTACAGGATATCTTGACTGCTGTGCTATACCTATCTCCTCCATCTGGACTGTAAAGTTACTTTGCTTCCCTATATGCCAGAATGGCGAAGTTGCAGTTAAATTTCAGAGGAGCAACGAATACTATTCTATATATGTCAACAAACAACAAGTATAGTGAATTGAATGGATGTTACAGAGATCGAGATTTTGCCTCAGGCCTATCTTTATGAAAACTTTCAACCAATACGAGGAGAGGTCATCCATTCAATCATTGAAAATTTGGTGCTAAATAATCAATTTATTGCGCTTCGTTAATGGTGGTGTTGATCTAAGGCTTAGTGTGTTTAGTGGAATGTGCTTAAATCTAGTAATGTGCCTGTTTACTAACACTTGCGGGTTTTGGTGTAACAGCAATAGTGTCTCCAATAATAGTATCAGAGCCAAAGGTCTCGAGTTCAAGACACACCTGGGTCGCGTTGAGGGGAGATTGTTGTGCTCCCGGACGGCGGTGTTGATCCAATGCTCTGCCCGTTGGGTTTTGGCTTAACAGCAATCGTGTCTCCAACAATACTTCCTATTATTCATAATTAAATGCAGTTAACAGACATTTCAACCAAATATATCAGTGTGGTTCTTAGGAAGAGATGACGGCTCAAATAAGAATAATCTCATTAATGATACGAGAATCATCATCTCATAATGAAATTATTAAATTGAATGTGGGTTCAATAAATTTCCTCCATTTTATGTACAATCTTGGAAGTTTGAAAATGGTTACAAAAATGAACACTCTAAGAGTACATGGGACTCTCAGAGCCACCATATATGGCCCTAGAATGTTTTTCCAAGAAAATATATGGTAATACTAGAAAACTGCTATCACGGGCTTTCAAATCAGAAATGTTAATAACCCGCACAAAATCAGATGAACTCGATCTTACAAACCCTACATATGCTGACGTTCAATGGGAACTGGGAGTTGTCATTTGTACTAGCCATGTTTGCTAATGGTGCATGGATTCAACAGTATGGTAAAATTGAAAGATGAAAATGAGTTGAATTAACAGATTAATATTAAAAGTGTGAAGGAAAACATACCTCTAGGACAAACAATACATAATGTCATTGTCACTACTCGAGTTTGAGCTTCAACGCACTCCAAAGTAGTCAGAATGCAGAATGGTGATAGTAGGTTTTTCTGTCGACTGTTGATTAGACTAATGAGGGAAGAACAAAGTCACTCGACCACTTGGAGAGGAACAAGAGCGCTTGTGTTTAAGGGACAAGTTTGATGGAAAATAGAAACGCTTGATTGCTCAAATTGGATGGATGGTAAATCGAAATGTTTGATTGCTTGCTCAAAAGGACAGGGAGAGTGGAGTGTTAGCTCAACGCTTGAATTCAACCCCTGTTATTAGATAGACCATGTCTATGGGTGTAATTAAGAAAAAAATTGGAAGAATAACTAGAAACATTGAAGTAAAATAAAAAGGGACTAGAAGTATAGTTGGAAATGTTGCGTCAAATTAATAATAATAAATATTAGTCAAAATTATTTTAATACTCATCAAATTTATTTTAATACTAAATTTTTATAGGTGAGATTTTACAAAAATATGGAGTTAATTAGTGATAATAGAAAGAAAATGGAAAGAAAAATAGAATTAAATATATTTCTCTTAAATATTAAATAATATTAAATAAAGTTAAAATAGTATTAAAATATTTAAAATAGAAATAAAGGTTACTATTAGAAATAAAATGGAAAAGAATAATTATCAATAATAAATAAAGAGATGGCCATAAAGGGAATAAGGAAAGGATAAAGGATATTGTATTACATTATATTAGATTAAAGATAGGGTAAGAAATATGAGGTTGCAGTGAAAGGATGGAGGGGAGGGTTGGAAAGTTATCTTTTTCATATTTCGAGTTTTGGTGTTTGGAATCGATTTACAATACTTCAACTCGTGTTCGTCATATCTAATTATTTTCTCATATTTCTTACCATATTCTTAATCCAATCCAATCTAATTTTATGTGATTAGATACCATATGCCTTGTCCTTTCATTATCCCCCTATCCATTTCTTTCGTCTTTTTCTTTATTTCTCATATTAGTTCAACTCATGTTCATCATATCTAATTATTTTCTCATATTTCTTACCCTATTCTTAATCCAATCCAATCTATTCTTATGTGGTTAGATACCATATCCCTTGTCCTTTTATTATCCCCTTGTCCCTTTCTTTTGTCTTTTTCTTTATCCCTCATATTTCTTAGTTGTATGTGTTTTGGAGTTTTTTAGGTATATTTTCCTATCCAATTTGTTTAGAGTTTGGCATGATTTGTTGGAATGACAGGTTTGAGTTGATAACTCTCCACAATCATAGTGCTTCAAAGATTTTTCGAGGTGTTGAATCCATATATACAATCAAACACACATTTTAAATAACAAAAGATCATGATTCAACCAAAAATTGTTTCCCCCAATTCTCATTAAAAAATTTCAAAACCAAACAAGGTTTATTTCTTAGACTATCATTAATTTAATATAATCTAATTAGATACCTTATCCCTTATCATTTCCTTATCCCATTTATCTCCATAGATTTTTGTTGTAGCGGCTACAACCACCCTCCAAAAATTTGTCTTAGCTTCGTTTTGAAGCCTCCCTACCAACCTTTCACAACAACATGTCTTGTCCTGTCAAGTACACAAGCTTTAGTGATTTTATTGCAAAATGACAACCTGTCCACCAAAGCTTGTTTCAACCTCCTCATAGGTTGTTTCACCGGACATAGTCCAATTGCAGGGTGAGCAGCTCCCTCAAAAAATTGCGCAATTCTAGAGGGCAACCAGTCTTCCCTCCAAGAATTACGCAATTTTATCTAGTAGCCTGCTCGACTCCAGAATTGCACAAATCTGTCTATTACTGTTCATTGGAAAAATTGCACAATTCCTCCCAGTAGGATTGCTTAGCCCAAAAATTGCGTAATCTTGGGTAGCAGCCAGCTACTCTGCCTAGAAATTACACAATCCCTCTGGGCAGCTAGCCCAACTCCCTCCTAGAAATGTGTCTTTTTTCCTACCAGCTGAGCAGACTATTACAAGTGCTGTTGAGTTGACTGGTTCCCTCTAGAACCGAGCAAAATTGATTTGCATGCATGCGTTGCTTCTCTCAAGGAAGCATGCAAAGGCATCCCTTGATTTAGGGATCTAGTTTTAGCAGCTAGAGGTTGCATGCAAGGATCATTCCAGAAACCTACAATTAAGTGTCGCTCTTCTTAGATTTGTGGCATACACATCACATCTTTGATTTTATCAAAAATCATGAACTAGATGTTATAGAGCTCATTCCTCACATCGACCTTATAGCTCTAACATCCCACATTGCATCTAGGAGTCGTCGACACATTCAGCTTAGCTGTTTTGGGGTAAGCCCGCCTTCCATGTCTTATATTGCAATTCTGTCGCTTTTTGTGTTTCACTTTATGTGAGTTTTGTCTTCTTGATTTTAGTGATCGCTCGTTGTCATTTACATGCATACTATCTTGTACTAACATCGTTTCAGTTTTTGTTAACATCTCATCGTTGTCGCATGCATAACACTATTTTGCACGGACGGTTATCGTTGCGACGACTCGCTTCACACACATGCATGCTTTCCTTGTGTTTAGAATTTAGCACTTGTTGTTTGCATGAATGATAATTCACTCTTATTTGCACTCATCTCATCCTGCATTCACACTTCTCATGTTTTCAGTCGCTCGTCGGTCGGATTGGGCTTTCTTGGCTCGAACCTTGCCTTGCCCGGCTAGCACTGTGCATTTCTGGAAGTGAAGGCTCTGCCTTCCCTCCAGAAATTGTGCAAGTCTAGCCAGGCACTGACCTCCAGGCATGCATTGCGCAATTTTTGGAGGCAGTGTCCTATTGGCCTTAGAAACTGTGCAATGTAGTTTGCTGGTTGCATGTCACTACTGATTGAAATTGCGCTTGCGCAATTTCAGTCCTCAACAGGCTAGGCTGGACTGTGCATTACACAGTTCCAACAGTTAGTCAGCCTACTAATAGCCTGGACTATGCCTTGCACATTTTTGGCAGTCAGTCTGCTGACCTCTTGGTGGAAATTTCGCAACCTTCATGATCAGTGACATAGGTATTTTGAAGTTAGTTCTCAAGTTCGTTTTGGTTTTCGACTAACAGATTGCTTGCCATGAGTGTTGCCATGTCTCTAGGTATTGCAAGTGTTCATCTGCCTCTCAGCAACACAGGTAGAATGATCTCCAGGAGAGAAGAGTCGAAGACACCATTCAGAGCACACTTGGGGATGAAGTCGATCAAGTGTCTATGAAATTGCCTACCCACAAAGACATCAATTTTTTGATAGACAAGGACATAGAGATATCATGGCAGCAACATCATAGCAAGCAACACCATGAATAGCAACTGAAGGCAGCACACCAGATGCAGCGAACAAAAGATGAAAATTATTGACAACACAGAGGTGGAATAAAGTTGCAAGCTCAAGAAGATCCACTTGTGATGAAAGCAACTTTGTAGACTCAGGCTATGAGGTGACGACGCAACATGAAGATCGCATGAAGACAGAGGATGGAACAAAGAAGGAGTTGCATGCATTGAAGCAGCAACTCAAGGAAGAATAGGAGTTGCATAGATGAGAGAATGAGTTGTAGCAGGAACAGGTAAAACAGTGGGTGCAACATGCACTCACTGATGAAACTGCACCTGTACAAGTTATTTATCCATCCCAGTAGCTGGCATGGAGCAGACATGGTGAGTAGTGTTGTTGATCGCATGCAATGGAATTCAACATCATGTATGTCATTGTGTGTACGCATGCGATCCCACCCATTCAGCACACTCACCAAGGCAAAGACAAGAAGCAAGTATGACTGGAGTTGAACATGCAGTTGACATTTTATGTGCATGACCACCAGCACACACTAGAAGATCAACATGGACATTATGCATCAATGTGTTTCCAGTTCGGCCATACCCAAGAAGACCATACACATGCTAGCAGATGAGTTGGATGGAGGAGCCATAATAATGCACCTGGATGCAATGGAGGCAAGAGTTTGCTTCAACAAGATGTCACCATGGAGCGCATGCACACCATCACGAATGACCAAGCCTGGCATCAACTCACCACCTTCACCATCAAAAGCATGTCAAAGAGTTGGTCTCACCACAACAGACTGAGTGTCAATGATGTCTTGCATGGCTTACTCAAGCAATTTTGTCTCACATGTGCACATGTGCATTGTAAGGTAACATCTTGTCAAGTGGAAGTTCAAGTGTTGATAGTTGGATGTAACAATCATAGAGTAGACGAAGAGTCACAAGGGTAGATGAACTGTCACAAAGGGGAATTTCAGGGGTCACCCCACCCTTTCCTATAAATAGAACCTCATAACTCATTGTAAAGTCTTTTGGTCAACCAAGCTTTCGATACGACTATCTCGGAGAGAGCTTGGATAGTATTGTAATAAGCCTTGGCTTCTCCACTACGTAGAGCTAGTATATCCCTTTGGAATAGCAGGCAGTTATGGGTGTAATGTTCCACTGTCAGAACTAGTGGTTAGACATGGATGTATTGTATGACTGGAACTTACACTTCTTTCTATAACAGAATCAACACGTTTCATGCATATGTTGTATTGTATTCTATGCTATTTGGTTTACTCTAAACGATATATGTATTTGTTTTCTCACGCATGCATGTATGGACTATTATGTATAAGTATGTATGAATCTTTCTGAAATGTGTTGTTTGTTTAACCATCACTTTGGATTGCTTGCTAACTTGCTTTCCAGCTTGTGATACATCTTCGCTCATGTGTTCCCTTCCAAGCTGTGTACTATTATAGGTTTACAAGGGGCGCACTCACCTCACCCTTAGTGTGTTATAACCTCTCATGCACCTTCCATGACTTACTGCAACCGGTACACCCTTTCTACCAACAGGGACATCTTACTTGCCTCTATGGGAAATCGCGGTCAAGGCATTACCGTACGACCCACTGCTGTGACTCCTACGCCAAACGGTTTCAAGTCTAATTGGGACTTCTTACCAGGGAGATCCCCTTACATGTTGGTGGGTCCAACACCATCAACATTTTGGCACTAAAAGGAGGGCCAGATGACAAGATGAGTCATCACATCTGTTTTGAATCTCTGCATATCTATCATGACTAACTACAGAGTTGCTCTTGCGGAGTGTATGTCTTATGGAAACAAATTCATAATCTCGGAAGAGCTCTCTGATAACTTGTCACATAAAACATATGATGTTGGAGGCCACGTAGCCTTGGTTACACACGCGGTCGGTGTTGTATTCTCATGCGAAAGACATGGAATCTTTGAAGAATACATAACCTATGCATTCTTCATCTACACGCTTCGAGGGCACCCAATGCACTGGTGTGCCACGCTGCCCGAAAAATCTATTCATTCTCTTGCTCATCTAGTCATAGAGATAGACCATGCTTTCAATCACTTTAACCATAAAGCACTCGATCAAGAAATTCTGAAATTACGAAAAGCACCCTATGAATCTATTGATCAATTTTACACACACTTTTATAATCTTGCATATTGATTTCCTGAATATGAAATTGATTAGGAATTTCTTTATGGGAGATTTGAGTATCTTCTTCGCATAAATGAACCCTGCTCAGCACACTTTGGTGATGGAGTTGTGCAATCAAAAGCAGGCATAGTTATTGTCACAAGTGAATTTTCGCCTTCACCTCATCAAACAGCTCCACCATCGTGGAGTGATGTGGGAAATCATGCACACACATTTGTTGAACTGTCACATCCTCCCACCCCACTTTCTCTTAAGATCTACTCAGATTTGGCTTGCAAGCCTATTGTTTTCACGTGGATTCATTCCCTTAACCTCCGTTCTCGCATTCTGTTGATCCTCCAGATTGTACTATCTTTTGTTCTTCCATTCCAGACTCCTCACCTGCTGTGAACGAGGATCAAGTTGTCGATGGAGTTGGTTTTATGCATCCAACCTGTGCCATCATTCATGATGAGTGTGTGCAGGAATCTAAACAAGAACCCACGATGAAGGATGACTCCCTTCTAGCCATGCCTCATTCGCTTTATCCTAACATCCCTTGTGGTTTTGCCATTGTTGATTTCCCTTGTGAAAACCCATTTTTGGATGATTCTACTTCCGATCATTTACAAGACATGTCGAATTTCAGTCTGTCATCATAGTGCGAATCGGACACATCTTCCTTTGGCGGGATAGACAAATCGGTAATGCAGAATATTTTTTGGGTGGGGTTGATTGAACCCCGGAAGAGAAGGAACAGGGCTTATTGAAAATCTATCCAATGTGTCATCTATCATTTCTGAAAACACGGAGGGTGCACATATTTGCTTCTCATCTACCCCTCTACCCAATTCATCAAATCATGAGGATGTCGATAAACATCTTGAATTTTCTGATCTTGGTTTTTGTGATCTCACTACTTCTTCATCTGATCATGATGTTGATTCAATCATTAGTAATCTATCTAAGACACTGGTCTATGATGATCTATCTATCAACGAAGTCGAAACCCAACAGACTATCGAGGAACTTCAGCTCGAGCTGATGGTTATGTCAGGCCCTCGTTGTCCTGAAGTTGGTTTCACTTCCAGTCAAGAAATTGTTGAAACACTCAAGGCTCCTCATCACTCTCTGCTTTGCATTTAAGATCCACCAAACACTCAGATTTTTCTTCCTCCACTCAAACTACACCATCCAATCGCTCATGCATTGGAGGAATCTTACACAGTAAGCACACATGCACAACATAAGTGGTCTACCTTTCTCATGTTTGCTTGCATGACACAGTCAAGAGAATGCATACACTTGACATCTGCACACAATGTATCACAACATCGTGGAAGCTCCACAAAGTGCATGCCATGCGCTTTCACTCATCTTTGTTTTGTGGTTGCTTGTAAGCTTGGAGTGTGTCCGTCTTCATCATTATATCTTTCATGCTTATTGGTTTGCGCAACTATGATGTTCGCAAACCATGCCTTCACCAACATGGGTCAACCAATGTGCCGGTGGCTGCATTGGAAGTATCACTTCACACGAGATGACCCATGCACTATTAGCTTAGGAGTAGGAGTAGTGTTTGCTTTTGAGCTGTTTTGCTTGTATGCATGTTTTCTTCTTTCTTTGTGTGTTTGTTTACTTGATTTATTTTTTACTTACTCGATTTTCTTCCACATTCACTTCTGCTTCTTGCTTTGCGTTTTGGTTTTTTTCTTGTTATTGTCCATAAGTTAGTTTCACATGGACTGTGTGTGACTCTTGAAACAAGTTAGGTAAAGTACAAGAGGACTTGTACAACTATCAACATTTGGTTATCTTTTGTTTTCTCTCTTATGTAATAAATTGTTTTCTTCAGTCCATGATACATCAATGGAAAATACGTATTGTTCGAAGTGAACCTTGGTGAAAACACCACGCTTGCATACTAACTAGTATCACCTACTCTAGTCGGTTGTTTTTGGGTTAATCCTTGTCAATTCAGTTAAGTAGAGTAAGGTGAGGGGAAAAAATTAACAAGCACATCAGAGGTATACATAAACTACTTCTCTGAAGGAACAACGTCTTCTGCTCTCAATAATTTGGGATCCCTCTTCCACCTCTCAAATGAATAAGTGCTATGCATAGTTATGAAGAAAAATGAAAAAAATGAAAAAGTGAAAAAGGTTTGAAAAAGTGAAAAATGAATAAGGCGAAAGAAGAGAAAGGCTTCCTGCATAGAGAGGTGATGCAAGTAACTCAGTCAGGGTACTGACCAGGTTGGCTGGCAACAGAGCCATGCTTGTGTTCCTACTTGACTCCACCAGGGTACTGTCTAGGCCTGCTAGCAGCGAAGTAACACCAGAGATGAAACTAAGACTATAACGACTATATTGCTTGTGCTTCATATACTCCTCAACCCCAATCAAAAAAATTGCATTGGCTTGGCTTGGAATGTGTGTTGACCAACCAAGGGCTTGGCAGATGCTACATCTTATAATCAAGCAATGTGGAAACCAAGAAAAACTGAGAACTGAACAATACTTCTCGAGTTGTTAGACTTGCTTTTGATGAACAAGGTCCATTTAGAGAGCTATAGTTCTACCAGTCTGTTGCTAAGTGTTGTAGCAGCTACAAACACCCTCCAAAAGTTTTCCTTAGCTTCGTTTCGGAGCCTCCCTACCAACCTTTCACAGCAGCATGACTTGTCCTGTCAAGTACACAAGCTTCAGTGATTTTCTTGCAGAATGATAGCCTGTCCATCAAAGCTTGTTGCATCCTCCTCACAAGTTGTTTCACTGGACTTAGTCTAGCTGAAGGTTGAGCAACTGCCTCAAGAAATTGTGCAATTCTAGAGGGAAACCAACCTTCCCTCCAGGAATTGCGTAATTTTGTCTAGCAGCCTGCTGGGCTCTAGAATTACGCAAATTTTCCTGTCACTGTTGACTGGAAAAATTGTGGAATTCTTCCCAGCAGGACTACTCAGCTCAGAAATTGCGAAATCATGGGCAGCAGTCAGCTTCTCTGCCCAGAAATTGTGCAATCCCTTTGGGCAGCCAGCCTAGCTCCCTCCCAAAAATGCACCTATTTTCCTCCCAGCTGAGCAGACTATTGCATGTGCAGTTGAGTTGACCGGTTCCCTTCGGGACCGAGCAAAACTGATTTGCATGCATGAGTTTCTTCTTCCAGAGCAACATGCAAAGGAATCCCTTGATTTAGGGATATACTTTTAGCAGCTGGAGGTTGCATGCAAGGATCATTTCAAAAACATCCTATCAAGTGTCACTCTTCCTAGATTTGTGGCATGCATGTCACATCTTCGATTTTATCAAAAATCATGAACCAGACACTACAGAACTCATTCCTCACATCAACCTTGCAGCTCTGACATCCCACATTGCATCTAGGAGTCAGTGGCACATTCAACTCAGTTTTTTGGGGGTAACATTGTCGTCCATGTCTTGTGTTGCATTTCTATTTATTTTTTTCTTTCACTTTGTGTGAGTGCTATCTACTTGATTTTAGTGAGTGCTTGTTGTCATTTACATGCATACTATCTTGTACTAACACCATTTCAGTTTTAGTTACATCTCACTATTGTCGCATGCATGACACTCTTTTGCATAGATGGTTGCCATTGGGGCGACTCGCTTCACACACACGCATGCTTTCCCCGTTTTTGAAATCCTGCACTTGTTGTTTGCATGAATGATCATTCACTCTTGTTTACACTTATCTCATCATGCATTCACACTTCTCATGTTTTCAGTCGCCTGTCGGCTGGACTAGGCTGCCTTGGCCAGGACCGTGCCTTACCCGGCTAGCATTGTGCATTTTCGGAAGCGAAGGCTCTACCTTCTCTCCATAAGTTGCGAAAGTCTAGCCAGGCACTGACCTCCAGGCATGCATTGTGCAATTCTTAGAGGCAGTGTCATGTTGGCCCCAGAAACTATGCAATGTAGTTTGTTGGTTGCATGTCACTACTAACTGAAATTGTGCATTACGTAGTTTCAGTCCTCAACAAGCTAGGTTGGATTGTGCATTGTGCAGTTCAAGCAGTTAGTTAGACTACTGACAACTCGGACTATGCCTTGCACAGTTTTGGCAGTCAGTGTCCTGACTTCTCGGTGGAAATTGCGCAACCTTCATGATCAGTCACACAGGTATGTTGCAAGTTAGTTCTCAAGTTCATAATTGTTTTTGATTGACAAATTTCTTGCCATGAGTGTTGCCATGTCTCCAAGTATCACAAGTGTTCATCTGCCTCTCAGCAGCACAGGTATAATGGTCTCCAGGAGAGCAGAGTCGAAGACACCGTTCAGAGCACACTTGGGGATGTAGTCGATCAAGTGTCTATGAACTTTCCTACCCATGAAGACATCTAGTTGTTCGTAGATAAGGACATCAATATATGATGACAGCAGCATCATAGCAAGCAACACCATGAACAACAGTTGAAACAAGCATACTAAATGCAACAAACACAAGAGGAAGGTTGTTGACAACATAGAAGCGAAACAAAGTTGCAAGCTCAAGCAGATCCACTTGTGATGAAAGCAACATTGGATACTCAGGCTATGAGGTGACGACGCAACATGAAGATTGCGCAAGGGCAGAGAAGGAGTTGCATGTGCTGAAGCAACATCTCAAAGAAGAACATGAGCTGCATAGATGAAATAATGAATTGTAGCTGGAACAGGTACAACAATGGGCGTAACATGCACTAACGGATGAAATTGCGCCTGTACAAGTTAGCCTGTACAAGTTATAGATCTATCCCAACAACTCTCATGGAGTAGACATGGTGAGTAGTTTTGTTAATCACATGCAAGGGAATTCAACAACATGCATGTCATTGTGTGCACGAATGTGGTCCCACCCATTCAGTACACTCACCGAGGCAAAGACAAGAAGCAAGTCTGACTAGAGTTGAACATGCAGTTGATGTGCATGACCATCAGCACACAATGGAAGATCAACACATACACTATGCATTAGTATGTTTTCGGTTTGGTCGCACCCAAGAAGACCATGCACATGCTAGAAAACGAGTTGGATGGAGGAGCCACACCAATGCACCCAGATGCAACAGAGGAAAGAGTTCGCTTCAACAAGATGTCACCATGAATCACATGCACACCATCACAGATGACCAAGCTTGGCATTAGCTCACCACCTTCACCATCACAAGCATGTCAAAGAGTTGGTCTCACCACAATGGATCGAGTGTCAACGATGTCTTGCATGACTTGCTCAAGCTATTTTGTCTCACATGGGCACATGTGCATTGTAATGTAACATCTTGCCAAGTGGAAGTTCAAGTATTGATAGTTGGATGTAACAGTCATAGAGTAGATGGAAAGTCATGAGGGTAAATGAACTGTTACAAAGGGGAATGTCAAGAGTCACCCCACTCTTTTCTATAAATAGAACCTCATAACTCATTGTAAATGCTTTTGGTCAACCAAGCTTCCAATAAGACTATCTTGGAGAGAACTTGGATAGTATTATAATGAGCCTTGACTTCTCCACTTCGTAGAGCTAGTATATGTCTTTGGAGGAGTAGAGGGTTGTGGCTGTAACGTTTCACTGTTGGAACTAGTGGTTAGACATGGATGTATTGTATGATTGGAACTTACACTTGTTAATATAATAGAGCGAACACGTTTCATGCATATGTTGTATTGTATTGTATTCTATCTTGTTTACTCTAAATGATATATGTATTTGCTTACTCACGCATGCATGTATGGACTATTATGTATAAGTATATATGTTTTTTTTTGAAATGTGATGTTGGTTTAAACATCACTTTGGATTTCTTGCTAACTTGCTTTCCAGCTTGTGATGCATCTTCGCGCGTGTGTTCTCTTCCAAGCCACGTACTATTACAGGTTTCCAAGGGGCGCACTCACCTCACCCTCAATGTGTTAGAACCTCTCATGCACCTTCCTTGACTTACTGCCACTGTCACACCCTTGCTACCAACAAGGACATCTTACTTGCCTCTGTGTGAAATTGCAGTCAAGGCATTACCGTACGAGCCACTGCTGGGACTCCTACACCAAATGGTCTGAGGTCTAACTAAGACTTTTTACCAGGGAGATCCCCTTACATATTGGCGAGTCGAACACCGTCAACAATTTCTTTATTATTATTAATTATTGCTTTCAATACTATTTATAATAGTAACATTTAATTCTATTTCAAATATTTTAATACTATTTACTATTTGTTAGAAATGTATTTAATTCTATTTTTCTTTCTTCGTTTTCTACCATTATTAATAATCACTGCATATTTTTATAAAATCTAACTCAAATCTCTTTAATATTAAAATCAATTTGACCCATATTTATTATTATTAATTCAACCTCACATTTTCAATTGTATTTTTAGTTTCTTTCTTTATTCAATTTGATTAATTCTAATGGTTCAATTTAACTTAATCTTATTATTAGTTTCAACTTGTACTTTTAACCTTTTCTCTATGCTAATTTCATTAATTAATAAATTCATAATTAAGAATTTATCAACATTCACAACTCTGTCACATGAGGCTACATTTTTCTTGGAAACCAATTTTGCATATGGATTTTTTTTAGAAATTTGGTTTAAAGTTGTCAAGCTTTTTTGGGTGTGTCAATAGTTTTTTATGGCACTGAATCCATTTCCACCATTAAAAAAAAACGGTTCAAACACTCTTATGACTAGATTTTTTGAAAAAAAAAAAAGAAGAAATTCCCATGTGAAATGATAAGTGAAATATTAACCCTACAACTAGGACAACTCAATCAATCCGATTACAGTGTGTTACATAAATTTTCACCATCATGTTAATTTACTATTTTATGTTATACAAAATTTTAACAAAATATTGACAGTTGACGTTGTGTAGCATTACGTAGATTGTAGATTTGGGAAACGGGATTTGCCCACTGCAAAGTCAACTGTCATTTGATTTTATAATTGGGTCTTCTGCGAATCTACAATCAAATGGATAAGTCGCGGTTAATTAATAACGTTTTCGAAATTTAATTAATTAATTAAATGACAGTTAAGCCTATTCTTGACTGAAGGAGAGCGTACGAGGGAAGGAAGATATTTGCCGGTCTTCAAGACAGTGGATGCTATGTTACTCGCAGTGACAGTTGAAGTGAAACTCGCGGCCTCCAAATCCCTTTGATGAGGACGACTTGGACCCCTTCTCGCTACCAAACTTTGCTCCCACTCATTCAATTTTGGGCTTGGCCTGTTATTCTGTTTGCATATGTTTTACCTTTTCTTATTGTTTTTGACAAGCAGTCGTTTCTTTGAATTTTAATTTAGAACAGTTGCAAACTGCACCGCTTTGTGATGTGATAGTATAAGGTTAGTAGAATTAAATTACAAGTTGTTTATTGCGTCAGTAATCAGTATGATTTTTGAGTTGTAATTTTAATTTTCATAAAATTAATACTAATATTAATATTAAAGTTTAATTTAAAATTAATAATAAAGTGATATTAAAATTAAAATTAATATTAATATTAATATTAATATTGACTTTTAAGCATAAGAGTGAAAATTGATGAGGGGTTGTTGGAGCTCCGCAACCCTGATGGTCAGGCGGCCATGAGGTAGGCAACGGGAAAACCTCGAAAACAAGTAGACATGCATGGAAAACGAAGCGAGTAGGTAGTACATAAACGATAGAGGAAGTCAGGAGGGGAGAGATCCACTCTTACAGAGATGCAACGACAGGCGAGGGAACAAGCAACAACAAACTGGAGGAAGAGAAGAGGACACTAGGACCAGTTCTAGGAGCAAGATGTTAGGGAGGACGCAAAGGAAAATGCTTACCATGCGCAACTGAAAAACTGAGATTTGTTATCCCTTTGAACAAATTCGAGCGTTACAGAAGATACATGAAGGAACATGCATTAATATGCAAGTTCATTGGTGTCTGGTTGTTAGAGAAAGATCTGACAAGATGGATACAGCACAAATGGCAACCTCGCGGCCACATAGAGCTGAAGCTAGGCACATGCGGATTTTTTACGGTAATCTTCTCAAACTTGCAAGATAAAGAAAAAGTGTTTGAAAATGGTTCATATTTTCATAATAATGCATGTTTATTTATGAGGTATTGGGAGGAATGCTATAACCCAGACAAAGAAAAATAGATCTTGGAAGGAATAGGGAATACCATAGGAAGCTTTGTTAAAATAGTGGAATCAACTAAGAAAGGAAGATATACATCCTATATAAGAATCTGTGTATATATGAACATTGCGAATCCTATATCAGGAGCAGTAGAACTAGAATACCACGAAGAGGTGTGGCAGCAGGCACTGAACTATCAGTTCATGATCAAATTGTTCACAGTAAGGGCATGATATTCTAGTCGGATTGGTATAGTCCCGCACGTAGTGACCTGGTCCTCTGTAGTTGTAACATATGAGCTGCCCACAACACTTTCCTAGCCTCATTCCTCCCTGTCCTCGTCCACGTCCCTGGAACCCACTACGCGCTATCGCCGCAACTGGATCCTGACCTCACACTTCAGTTTGCATTCTGTAAGTAGGTGACTAGTCCATCAATAATTGATAACTACGAAAGTCTTGTTCCTTGTGGCCCACCGATCTGCAAAAGTTGCAAAATAGCCGTTTGGAGGGGGGAGGGGAGGGGGGGCGGGTTGTCTCATGTTCTGTAATAGATGATAGTTGTTCGTGGTATGCTTTCCTCTCTCATGACATATCGCGCACCAGAGTGCAGGCATCGCTCTTGGCCCTCAATGTGCCTTTGGTCACAACGGCGTTGGTCCCCTCGCTGCCACATAGTTCACAAAGACTGGACAGTGATATTTATCATGACCCTGACTTCTACACTTTATACACCATACTTTCTCCCAAGCTCCTGGGCAGGGTACCTATTCTTGTTTTAACTTCTGCATTTCTAAACACAGGTTTTGTATTTGCGTGTGGATTTGCTGAATTCCCAACCCCGGATCCCATATCGGAATTTCGTGTAACCTCATCGCTATCTCTAATGCTTCCACCTGGGTTAAGATCTTTTGCTATGACAGAGCCATCCTCAGATGTGGCGTCAGTGACGCCACAAACCATATGCGGTGCTACACATCCGACAACGTCATGTTTGCCTCATGAATTTTCAATCTCTGATCTAGATCCCACGGAGTTTCCCTAGGCATCATCACGATTTCCTTGAAACCTCTGATCTACTGCGTTTCTGATTTCAGCCGGCTAAACTCTTATTTTTAACGTGGTACGAATCTCCGCTGTTCCTGCATTCGGGTTATCACTTGAGTACTTTATATACCATGTCAGTGCTCTATCTTGCTACGCGCTAACTAAGGTAGCCTTCTTGATGTTATCATTCATAACTCCATGCGCTTCCCATACCACTGCTACCATGAACCAAAATTGTTCTAGATCTTTGCTTCTTGCTCCTTTGAATATTGGTAGCTAGATCGTGCTCATCATTCTTAACCTTTGGCTTGCGTGCCGGTGTTCTATAAACTCTCACTGCTCCTGATCTAATCAATCTTCAAGCTTTTTCCTTATAGGATTCTAGTGTTTCGACATCAGGCACTCCTTAGGCAGATCTTGGTCCTAGCAACGAAACCATTTGTTGTTTTATATGGGTCTGACCTAGGTTTGGAAGAGTTATTTATCCAAACAAATCTCGCAGCTACCGGCCCTTTCAGCAATAACCCGCGGAGCGCGGACTGAGGTTTCACCGGAGGTAGCAAGGAGGGTGCTAGAACTAGGTTTGCGCACCCTTGGGATGTCTTGATGTGGTCTGGACGGTTCGAACACCTTTCTGTGGCTTCGCACCACTTTGCTTCCGTGTAGATCCGGACCCAGGAAAATCCTTAATACTTATTAATGCACTGTTATAGATTATATCTACGTTTTATGGCCTTTAGGCAAACATTTATCAGAAATAAACAGTCTGTGCACCAGAAAAGATATAGATTTTCATAAACTCATACATAAACAAGCACATAGATCAAACAGTTATATCAACCATAAATTAGCCAAATCTACAATAATTTAGATTTAACACAGAATTTCATAATCAACTTATCTTTATTCACTTCCTTCACGAATACATCCAGATTCACCCTACGCACTCAGCTGCAGGGGTCCCTACACACAGCTGCAGAGCCTTTATCTACCTACCAACACCCTTGACTCGGACTTACAGATGCTTCAAGACTTCGTTCCTCAAAAATCCATTACATTTCAGATCCAAAAGTGCATCCCCGAAAAACTACTTACCACCCTAAGAGCCTTGCTCTATTTATACATTCCTATGGTTCACGGACCATGGGCAAGATGACTTAGTTTCTATTATTCTATATTATTTCTTGGGCAGAAAACCCTTTGTCTCGATCTCTTACATTCCGCGATCTGCATATTTTAGAGTTTTTACAATACTTTCATCCTAGCTTATAGGCTCTAAACCCCAAAACTGTTACACGGGACCTCCGCTACCCAATAGTCCATCCAGTGGGAGCTGAAGAAGAATTCTTTTCTAGATTCTATGAAGTTGGAGCTTTCTTTTCAGTTGGAGTTGAAGATTAAAGAATTATTAGAAAAGCGTTCAAGTGGTTTTTGTCCAGGAGGGGGTTTCCACTTTAAAAACTGTGTGCATTTGTGTTCCTTTTGTTTACTGCTATCATTGTACAAACAATGATAATAACTGAAGATTAATAAATTCTCTGAAAGATCAATAATAATAATAACTGAAAGGAATATTGATTCAACCCCCCCGTCCCCCTCATTATTTCCAACAATTGGTATCAGAGTTTGGTTCCTTCAATAGCAGTTTAACAACTAGAAGGAGATCATGTAGCATACCAAGAATGGTGTACCTCTGTTCACTGAAAATAATTATGCACTCTAGAAAGGAAGAATGGAGGTCTATCTCTTCACACAAGGTTACGAAGTATGGGACACTGTTCAAAATGGCTTTACACCAACCACGGATGAACAAGGTAAGAAGAATTTGGTAAATGATGCAAAGGAAAAGAATATTATTATCAATAGACTTATTGAATCTGCTTATCATAAGGTGTTGGGTTGTAAAACTGCCAAAAATGTATGGGACAAGCTTGAGAATATAGATGCAGGTGACTCAAATGTCAAAGAAGAAAAGCTTCAAATATACAAAGCAAAATTTGAGCAACTCAGAATGAAAGAAGATGACAACATTTCTGCATACTTCCAACACGTTGATGAAATAACCAACACTCTGGAAGGATTGGGAGAGCCTATTAATGAGAATACTATTATACATAAGATTATTAAAACGTTACTAGGAAGATTCAACCCAAAGGTATTGGTCTTAGAATACAGTGAAAATCTGGCCAAACTCAGCAAAGAGGAATTACATGGAGTTCTCATAGCATATGAAATGAGACTTGATGAAGAAGAAGGTACTTCGCATCTAGAAACTGTGTTTGCTGCATCTAAGAAAACGATTAAGGACAAATAACCTTCAAAGGCAAATACCAGCACCTACAAGTGTGAAGAAAAGGAAGATCATGAAGAAGGTTTTTTAGATGGAGAATATGCTTACTTTATGACAAAACTAAAAATTGGTAAGGGAAAATTCAAAGGTAAACTGCCATTGATATGTTCCAGTTGTGGTGAGGTTGGGAATTTCACAGCACAATATCCGAACGGAAGTGATGGAAACTCAAAAGGAAATAAAGGCTTTAATAAATTCAACAAGCAAGGCAAGAGGAAAGGATTCAAAAGGAACTTTCTCTCTAAAGAAGATAACTCATCATCTAATGATGACAGTGACAGTGAAGATGAACCCAATGAGAGAGTATTGTTTATGGACAAGCACAATAAACAAGAGGTATCAAAAAAGGAAGAAGAAGGGTTGACCATAGAAGAATTTTCTAAGGAGGCAATCAAGCTTACAAAAGAGCTCAAGGCTGAGAAGATATGTTCCAATACTCTTGAAGAACAAGTTCAAGGTCTCAGAATTGAAGTTGAAGAACACAAATGTATTGAAGAGTCACTTCAAAAGAAGTTGGAAGAAAATAACCGAGAAAGGGAAGCATTAGAATCTGAAGTAGTCTCACTGTGTAAGGAAGTGAAGAAGGGAAAATTTGTCCAAAACTATGCCAACAGCTCAAGGGCATTGGACGAACTCATCAACAATCAATGATCTTACAATGAGGGAACTTGCCTCAGTTACAGATAAGAAGAAGCAGGACCTTCTACAACAAAATGCAATGAACCTATGAGATCTGACACGTGTAGACTTCATTGGGTAAGATTTGCAAGAACATCCTTGGAAGACAATTCCCTGACGAATATTTCCATCCAGGTACCAAAATATTTTCATGGCTATTGTTATTCATGTGGAAAATTTGGTCATAAAGCTGTAGAATGTCGGATGTACCCTAGGAAACAATACAATTCTAGGAGATCTGTCAAATATGAACGTCCTAGGGCTCAACAAAACATCAATAGATTTGAACATTTAAGAAATAATATTGAATGTTACAAATGTTGAAACTTTGGACACATAGCTAGAGACTGCATACTTGAAAATCCTCCAGGAGAATCTTTGAAGCCACTTAACGAATGAACATGGAAGAAGAAGACTGATAATTGTGCTCTTGCTCTCAAGGCTCAAAACAACAAAGATGTGTGGTATGTTGATAGCGGTTGCTCAACGCATTTGATTGGAGATAGAAATACATTTGTATCTATGAAATAGAAGAACAATGGAACCGTGTCCTTTGGAAATGATGGATCTTCAAATGTTATAGGATCAGGTGCCGTTAGTCTCAGAAGCAAATATGCTCTAACCAAGAATGTTCTATTGGTTGAAAGCATGAGTCACAATCTGCTCAGTGTTCGACAAATATGTGATCAAGGACACAGAATGCTATTCAACTCCACAAAATGTGAAATCTGGAAAGGCAGTGTTGTGGCCACAAATACCACTCTATCAAAATTTGCCTTGGCAACAATTTTGAATGGGTCCCCTAAAAGGTTGGTCTCCTACCTCTCCCAATGATCTGTTTAATCCTAGAGACTTTAACTCATTCCTGAGCCAAATTTTCAAGTCTTGATGGTCAAGAACCTCGTTTAATCCCTGCTACACAATCCATTCACCACCTAGCCTAGCCTTCCATTCATTCCCTCTATCGGAACCTTTCAGCCCTCAAAACCTTCTATCACATCATTTTTCCCATTATAACTTGTTATAATAAAAATGCTCAAAGCATGCATAAATCCCTTTTGTGCCTATTGTAATGAACACTACACATTCATGGATTCTGGACTTGATAGGTTTTACTAATCCAAATGCATATATTTCGGGTCTGGAGCCCATCACAAATCACTATCATCCAAGCCCCAAAGCTATATATAAAAGGTGCATGTGTCCCCCAGACCCAACGACATTATAAACCACAATATACAACTATGTCAGGTTCGAAACCCGTTGCATATCGCAATCGGCCTAGGTCTAAGGCTTATACATATGAGGTGCGTCACTATGCTCCAAACCCGATGACACCGTTAACCATACTCCATACATATTTCGGGTCTAGGGCCATATTGCATATCGCATATAGGTGGATCCCGACCTTACACATAATGCATGCGGCTATATGGCGGACCTGTTGAGCCTATCAAATATGGCATATATATTTTCGAGTCCGAAGCCCTGTCGCATATTGCAATCGATGGAGCCCCAGGCTTGTGCATATTGTGATATGTGATATGCCAGACCCGACGATATTTATAAGCCCCAACATATGAAATTTGAGGTCCAGCCTGAGGGATTGGGGCGGGATTTTCTTTGTTTTCCAAATTTTCCGAAATAACAAAGGGAGCGGGTTTTTAGTGTAAAATGTGGGCCTATGGAGTCTCGATAGTGTAATCGCACAATGGAGAAGTGGAATGCATGGGTACTGCAACCCGTGGAGGGGTTGATACCAAATTTCGATTAAAAAAAGCCCTTGAAAACCATGCCAAGCCTATGGATTGAATGGGAAATTGTGTGTTTCTTGTGTTTTATGTGTAAATCCTTTTACACTTGTTCTTGTTATTGTATAAAAGTTAATGAAGGCTGCGTTATGTTTTGTTGAACATTTCTATTATATTGTTCACAATCATGAAGATGATGATAGCTATCTCTGCAAGTGAGAAGTAAAGGATGCAAGAGTGGATTCGAAGATCCATGTATGTAGAAGTGTTGTGTTTCAAGGTCTGGCATTAGGTGTTTCAGGTCGAAACCCCACGCATTGCCTATACTATCTGAAAGCAAAGTTGTCCTAGTTTTTCATCATGGAAAGGAGACACACAGTCACCCCTTTTATCAACATTTGTTCACTTCCTCTGGAAATGAAGCCCTCTAGCAGATATGCTTTCTACATGTCAGCGGTTTCGATGACAATCCTATCTTTGTATACTTGGCTTGTATACCGAAAACAATGGAGGGAGATGAGGAGGCAGGGAAGACCGAGAGTCACAGTGTTTTGCATAAGTATTACCCCCGAAGATGAAAAGGGGCTTTTTTATTTGGATAAGAATAGTTTTATGTATTGTGAATAAGGAAGATTGTTTGGTCTAAGGAGGAGCCTTTAGCTTCTATTTTATTTCCCTTTGCTTGAGGTGTTTTGAAGTAGGGTGTTGTTGCTAGCATGAATATAAATGTGATTTGTGTTTATGCATATTGATGGAATATTGTTCATGATTAGTCTTGTTTAATTGAATATGATTCAATTTCATAGTTAACTGATGAGCTATCTCTGATTCAGAACTGCATTAAACACCAGTTTCTAGTTTATTTATATCGAAAGGAATGTGTATTCCTATATGAATAATTTGAATGCAATCAAGCTCTAATATAGCCTTGTTCATTTATGAACTCAGTAATTGATTCTTTTGGACTTGGAATTTATTTATGGTGTTTAATCTCTTTTGTATTGCTCCCGCATGATAGATTAAGATAGCTGGGACTAGATTAGAGTAGTTAGAAGTAGTGTAGAAAGAATATAGAGGTTAGCCATTTCCTTTTGTTGATTTAAATGAAGTCTTCCTCCCGAAAGCAATCTATCAATGCATTTAACAGTTTACAGGGTCCCTTAAAACTTGTTAGAACTAGCCATTCCAAATGAAAGCAATCCTAATTGGTGCTTACAATCGGGTTAGTTCCCCTCGTTGGTATAGCGAACATTCACCATGTCAACAGGCAGGTATGGTAAAATTGTGGCTATAGCAAGTCAAGCTCCAAACGACATATATGTTCTGGATGAAGCAGCTAAAGCATGTCTACTAGATAAAGAAGATGAAAGTTGGTTATGGCACAAACGAATGGGTCACATAAATTTTGACAATCTTGTCAAGCTAAGCAAAAAGGAAGCAGTATGAGTGTTATAGGCATTTTTGGGCACTTCAACTCCAATCACAAATGTCCTTAAACTGAGGGCTCCTAAGTCCCTTAAAGTGTTGCTTCACTGCCTAAAGGAACAAGGTCAACTGATTACATCATCTCCTAGAAGTTCTCCACTGAAAACTGCTCATAAATGGTCAAAATTGGACCATACTAAAAGCTCAATGCAGAGGGTGCGATGCATATCACCTTCCCAATGTACAGGGTGAGATGCACACTGATGTTCTCCTCTGTAGGGTGCAATGTTCGGGAATGAACAAATGGCAGGGACAAAAATGCGAGGTGGAAGATCATGGAATCTTTCAGAAGCTTCCCCTCTGACACTTGCCACTCCATTTTCGACCAGGGATGAGTAAGAGATCATCATTCTCCAAGTGGAAGCAGGAACTATCAGAGAGAACACACTAATCAAGATCCCAAAAGATGACTCACCTCTCTGTAATCATTTATATATGGATCCCTCATCACAGAGATCCAGAGGCTGGAATTTTGTATCTTATAGAGAAGTGTTGTTGGTATTCTGGTGTACATTCATAATGTTGGGTGATCTAGCTTTGCTTGAGGTGAAGAAGGGCTTCTTAGCTGGAGGATGATGCTGGGTTAGAGCACATGGTTGTAATCTTCTTACTACTTTTCATCTGAATAAATCTATTCTTGTTTCCTTCCATATTCTTGTGTAC
>APFE031444304.1:0-18459 GCA_000404065.3 Pinus taeda
GACCAGTCTTACCATATTGGAAACTTGAGGTGTTGACCCCACAATTGCTAACTCATCTCAGGTCTCCTGAAGCTTAGAGAGGAATGGATCAATGCCTTCCCCCTTCTGCATTTACATAGATCTCATCTTTTGCTCCAAGTACATCTTCCGTTGCTCGGAAGATCCTTGATACAGCGTCGACAAAGCATCCCACATCCCTTTGGTAGTGTTTCTGCCAGTAATGTGACAGACTATATGATCTTTCACTCCATCGAGGATCACTCTTTTAGTCTTCACCATTTCTCCCTTGTACTTCTTGAGCGGATATGGATCCGTGGCCTCAGGTACCACAACTGTCGACATAGATCTTGAGAAAATGCTCATCCAGAAGGCATGACATCCTTGCATTCCAGCTCACATAGTTGGATGCACCATCCAATCGATCCTGACCTCTCAATCCACTAGCTGCCATCTCTGCCAATTGAAAAAGTTGAATGTCCTCCTCTCTCCTACTACTACTCTGCAGATGAGAATTCAAATTCCCTGGCTAGGAATTCTCTAAGGAAGAAATTCCCTCAAGTGTCTCTCTTCTTCCTTCTGACGTCTTTTTGCCCAACAACTGCCTGTAGAAAAATGTGTCACCCCAGACACCCCTCTTCGCTAAAGCTTTTGCTGCGTTGCTCCCTCTGCCGCTAACAAATATCGATCTGAAAATCCTACCTCTTTGTCGACTCACCCAGAGAGAGATTTACCATGAAAATCTTGCCCTCCTGGCCTGATTGCGTAAACCCTCAAGGGATTCGAATTGTTGCCTCTACAGGAATTTCGAACTCCCTTCCTTCTTCAACGCTAGATCCTTCCGACATTGTTGTGTTGTTTCACCTGCAGCGCTAATACTATGTGAAAATTTGGAAGCCCCAAATTTCTACTGCAACAACTGATTATGTTTCTTCTATTTGTTAATTACTGAACAAAATTATTTACTGTTTCCTATAGTAAACATCGAAACTAATACACTGCAACCTTCACCATTTAAATAAAATGTGGAAACAAGACACTAAACAAGAAAGAGATACAACACATCTACAAAGTTATTTTTGGACAAATGTCCCCAGAAAAACCCAATGCGGGAAACTGGTGCAACAACTCTGAGGGTTTTATTATTATGCAATACAATCTCTGGATGCCTTCTCGACAGTCCAGTTACAGAGAATATCACTGACAGAGAGATTTGCGAGATTACCTCACACTATCACTGAAAGTCCTGGCTGATCCAACCCTTGAATGAACAGCCCCTAGTTGCCTTTGCGCAGTGTCTGCGTCAACCCAGTGTCATTATTTAGGAACTGCATCAGCACAGCATCACACTGTGTAGGACCTGCGTCATTCTTCCTGGCTGATCGATTTGCCTCTGGGATTCTGACTTCTGCTCTCCTGATCTCACACCCTGGCTTCCAGCTACAGAAATCGAATCCTACAACAAATTTTGGACTCCCTCAAGGCTTATGCGTGGCTCTACATCAACCTCTCCGTCTCTGCGCTGCCTCTGTTGGATCCCTCTCTGCCTTCTCTACTGAGCATTTTCTAACTAGGAAAGATTTCCTTTCAAATACTATCCCTACCTCTCACTGCAAACTATCACTATCGAAAATCTCTCCAACAATTGTTCTGCTTCAAAAAATCGAACTTCTGATCTTCTTTTTGTGTTCTCCAAGTGCCCCTCAAGCCTCTTCTTATATCTTTCTGTTGGACAACCAACAACCCAGATTAACATCTAATCAATGGCTTAGATCATTTTGGCTTGATCCTCGTCTTCTTCTAGAAGTTACACCCACAGTTTAGATTAATACCCATTAATTATTTTAATAAAACTGTCTCCGGGTGGAATTTCTCAAAACGATTTCCAGAGATTGGAGAATGCATGTGTCTAAGCCTCCCTGCAAAATTTGAGACTTAGAGCACATCCGATGCTACCAGAAATCAACATTGGATGCTTGACCACCAGGTCACCAGAGTGAAACCACCTACCCATGAAGCTCTTCATGAGGTAGCCTTTCATCACCATGTTGTATATTCAAAGTATTCTTTCACAAAAAAGTGTTCCTGGAACTACCACAAGCTTGCTTAGTTCATTCTCTGCCTTATTTTTCTGTGGCTCCATTGACTTACCCAACAAAAAGTTGCAATAATTATTTCTACCCACGGGCAGAGTTCGAAAGCATATAGAAGCTCAAAACGTTCTTGTTTAGGGACAAGACCAGCACATTCCTGCAATTGACGGAACTCATTTGTTTTTGGTCATCATGAATCTATTTTCTTAATTCTGTCAATTTCCTCTACTCAGCTTTGTGTTTCCCTCTCAAACCTTGTGCAGCCATCTCTCTCTCACATAGAGATAGCAATGGTAGCTCCTAACCGAATTGAAAGCAACTCCTTTTAGAGATGGCAGCTCAATTCCTTAGCAACTCATCCTCTTGCCGGTGACTCCCTTTGACAGCATCAGACTGATACTGTGGACTATTTAGACAGCATGTTGCTCGTCACATTAATCAACTTTATTCTTCATAAACGATTTTCTAGAAATAATCTACATCAGACAACCAACACAAAGCTAGCTAGATTTCCCCACATCTTCTTAATTGTTGCCATTTTCCAGCCATGAGCTCACATCCCCACAATCTACCTCCACTCAGATCTTTGATCTGGCCCTACAAATTGTTTATAGAATTCACTTTTGCGATACCCTTATGCAGCACCTATAAGGCATATTGCATGCCATCCATAAGGAACACCAACATATCATTCCTTGAAATGCTTGCAATAATGCCAACGCTCTCTCATACAATTGATCAATTACAACTTGATCGACTCTGAAAATTTTTCAAGCCTAGGTGGACTAAAGCCCTTATGATCTCAATTAAACAAGTAATTGTTGAATTTAATTAATGCAAAAATCAATTTCAGACCATAGCATCAAATTACACAATAGTTGGAAATAACATGAGCATAAAACAAATTTCACACAGATAATTACTCTTTCAAAATCCGCTTTTCATTCCTTCAAAAACTTACAAGCAAACCTCCACACACTGCCCACAAAAAAACATCACTACATGGTTATATAAAATCACCCCAAAACTTGAGCAGAACAATCTGCTAAGAGAGCACGGTTTCTGTATGACTATACGGTCTGCACGTATGAGTTATACAGACACATGTATGGTCTATCTGTATGACTATACATATCTATACTGCAGCCTATGAAAGTTGCCGAGATTCACCCTTGCTTGACTATCTCTCTCAAAAAATGAAATGCCCTATCATGCAGGTGCCCCATCCTCTTGTACCACAACTCACACAAGCTATCATTGTTATGCACCAAAGCTTAAGCAAGTTCACCTTGCAACCTGTACTAACTACCTTCTCTAACCCCTATTACCTGAGCTGTATCTGGGCTAGAATCCTTCAATCTAATGAGGACTTCTTGGTTCTTGCACTCCACTGCAAATATTTTATCCTCCATTATTGAAACTAAAAGCGAATTCTTCCTAAGACTTGGTACAAATAAGACATCGTCACAAAGTAAAGAGTTACTTGACTCAAGTTAGAAGGGAATAGTACCAATTGCATTATCACCAAGCTCAACCTATTCTCTTGAGTCCTACTTATTGAAACTAGAAAAAAATGTCAGGTTGATGTCATATATAGAGATGCCCCATTGTCCACATACCACACATTCATCAAAATTGTGTTGGTAGAAAGGAAATATACTAATGAGAAATCCTTCTCGAACTTCGTAGTGAATTTGTTCATCCGATTTCTGTAGAGATTGCTACATGCTTCTGCTACTGCTTGCCTTTACCCTTCTTCTTCTCTAGACACTATATTGAATAATGACCATTCTTTTGACAAAGGAAGCACTTGATTTTAATCAAGTCCTTATTTCATAGTTGTGAGGTTATCATAAAATATCAAGTGCTTCCTTTTTATTCACCCAATAGAGCTAGGTTATCATCACCACCCTTCTTGCTGGCCTCTAACTCCATCCGAGTCTCCTCCTGGAGACAACCATCCCAAAGCCTCCCAAAGTTAGGAAGCTTTTCTCAAACACACATACTTTTGAAATAGGGTTCCCAGGAAGCTGAGAAACCATTCAGTGCCATGTTCATTAGCTCTGTATCTCCAATCTTCTCCCCAACTACTCCAAGTTGGTTATGAATATATGTGATCTTCCTAATGCAATTAGTGATTATGTCTGATTTGGTCATCACTATAGATTTGAGTTTGTTCCACAATATTATCTTCTTGTTTATGTTCCGACTCCAGTAAGTCTCTTCTTGTTTAAGTTCTGACTCCAGTAGAGACTAACTAGGGCATTGAACATCTCCTTCGCTCTCTTCGTGTCAGATATATGAGGAATCAAATAAACCTTTAAAGTTTATGGCATCCAAGATCATGTGCGTGGCCTTTACATTTTTTTCTGTGAACTACCAAGTCTTATGGATTTGTAAGCAGAACCACAACGTCCTTGACAATATCCTAGAGATATTCTTTTTTAGTAAGAGTGTAACTCTCATGTTGCATACTAAAATATTCATGGCACCATCCAATCTATCCTCAAACCCGTGGCTACTTGATGCCATCTCTAAGATCTACTGCACAAGCTTCCAAATCTGAACATTAATTTGAAATCCTCTAACTGCTTATCCTTTTTTCCACCAATTAATTTACCATTGCAAATCCTTGGACAATCTCAATTAAAAAAGTTAGCTCTCATACCATTAAAAATTTCCAAGCCTGGGTGATTAAATTCCTTATGATCTCTATTGACCAAGTAATTATTCAATTTAATTAATGTAGAAATAAATTTCAAACCATAACATCAATCACACCATAGCTAGAAATTAAATAGTAGAAGCATAAAATCAATTTCACATATACAAAAATAATTACTCATTCAAAATCAGCATTTCATTTATTCGAAAAACTTACAAGGAAACATCCATAAGTTACCCACAAGAAAACAACATTGCACAATTATAAAAAATGACTCTAAACTTGAGAGGAACAATCTGCTGAGAGATTATTGTTGTTGTATCTACAGCCTGACCATATGGATTGTATGGATGCCTGTATGGTCTGTCTATAAGAATTTGTATTGCAACCTACTGGAGGCTGCCTAGATTCAGCTCTCCTCGAATCACCACCACCCTCTCCCCCCTTCTGCTCTCTTGGTTGCTCAACCTGCTCAATTGTTCATGAGTGTGTGGAATCCTCTCATGACCTGTCTTCATACTTTTTGCTAAGACTAAAACCATAATCTATTTTCGAGTTTACTCCTATTTTAAGCTATGCATGCATGGGATACACTTTTTTAGACTTTGACAACTAAATATAAGAATTTAATTTTTTACTAAAGTGAATTCCAAAATAGAATTAATTTTCGAAAATATCTCGAATTTCTAGCACATTCACATTAAACCTGTACGAAAATTCTTGTTTGAACTATACTTCTAGACAGAGTCGGTGTCAATAAAGTAGAAAGTATGCAGTAATCAATCTCGAGACTAATCAATCACATTTTACAATGATGAAACCAATACAAAAGAAAACTAAGGTAACTCAGAATACCTCTGACAAAATCATGAGAAATTGGTCAGTTACGACTACCTCTCATGGAAATGGTCATACGTGAATGACTTACTTAACGCAGTTGAATCCCAAAATGATATCTAATGTAGTTAAACATATTACCACCAACACACCATAGCAAACATTTAATAAACAATATATTCTCACCCACACTGATCCTACCTATGTATAGAATATTAGAAACATTGAAATGCCATGACGATGGACCTATCTCACGAGAGAGTCAAGCCCATACCAGCTCTAACACTTTGTAAAGAAATGAGAAACTAGACATGGTTCCCAACACACCAAAACTATGCTTTTTGTTCTATTAACAAATAATTGGTATTCTGACAAACTTTAGTTAAACATATTACCACCAACACACCATAGCAAACATTTAATAAACAATATATTCTCACCCACACTGATCCTACCTATGTATAGAATATTAGAAACATTGAAATGCCATGACGATGGACCTATCTCACGAGAGAGTCAAGCCCATACCAGCTCTAACACTTTGTAAAGAAATGAGAGACTAGACATGGTTCCCAACGCACACCAAAACTATGCTTTTTGTTCTATTAACAAATAATTGTGCACTTGTAAATACATCAAGCTATGCCTCGAGGTAGATACACTATTTTAACACACTAATAAATTGTTGAGAGAATATCTCTACTCACACCAAAATAGGAGCCAATTAGTTGGAAAGAATATCTCATATCCAACAACCCCTGAAACTTAGAAACATATTTTCCATATTTTTTCCATTTACAGAAAAATTCTACTCACAATGACCAATAATAATAACAAACCACAATCTTCTCATATGATCAAATATTATACATTTAAGCTATAAGATAAATAGGAGATACTCATTCCATCATGCTGGACTGAACTTCTGTACTAACAGTCGTGCTGTCCTCTTCAACGTTGGGATTATCTGCATCTGTGAAACATGCACTTACCCATATCATGAACACCATACCAATAATACCTACTCCTGCAAATAAAAATGACCTCTTTGCTGTGGATAGCTGGTTCCCAATGATACCCACAACTAAAATGGTGATCAAATCACCTGTTGACACCAGAACATTTAATCGGTATCGGAACCAATATTGAATATTCAATAAATACAACAGTGTGACTAATTACACATGATACATATTAATTAGATAAAAGGAGGAAAGGAGAGAAACCTTCAGCAGATGTCAGATATCAGATTGCTTGAACAACTGACTTCATAGAAACAGGGGCCTGCGAATAAGAAAATTCCAATCCAGTGACCATGAATATTACTTCTGCTGCTGTCAGTATTACATACTGAGGTACCTGCCAAAGAATTGATATTTGCTTCTCCTTTTCATTTGTGTAAGCTATGTCGAACAATCCCATATGATACTTATTCTCAGGCTTCGAATCTGAGAAAGTGTTATTATAAGATGTGATGGATCCTGTAGTGATTCTCTTGTCAATTGCTAACTGGAGCAGCCCTGATGTAAAAAATGCAACAGAAGCTAACAGCATGCCCAAAATCAACCTTTTTGTTGCCTTCATAGCAACTCCATGCTTCTCTAAGAGAGGATACATCACTTGGTCAAAAAGTGGAACAAAAACGAGGACAAGTAGTGGATCAAGAGCCTGTCAACAAAACATTCCTGATCATGTTACCCTATTTCTATATATTTAGAATTAAATTAATCACATGTTACGCTGATTCTCTGCATTTGACAATCAAATTGGTCATAGATCCTTACAGTGTGGTCTCGCGAGGCAAGGTAAAGGAAGGTTTTCGCTATAAAAGCATGCCAGAAGGATAGTACTTCTTTATCAAGTATATAGGAAGAAAGAAAAAAAATCTTGAAAATGGGGGGAAGAAAATTCAGAGCCTCCAGTATATATTTCTATATATTTTAGAATTAAATTAATCACATGTTACGCTGATTCTCTGCATTTGACAATCAAATTGGTCATAGATCCTTAAAGTGTGGTCTCGTGAGGCTGGGTAAAGGAAGGTTTTCGTTATAAAAGCATGCCAGAAGGATAGTGCTGCTTTATCAAGTATATAGGAAAGAAAGAAATTTTTTCTTGAAAATGGGGGTAAGAAAATTCAGAGCGTCCAGTATATTACTAATCAGATGGAGGGACTATATGAGTTCTTCCGGCTAGGATTGACTAGATCATGTTTAGACAAAAATGAAATTAGATTTTATCTTAACTTTCTAAACTGTGATCGTTTCTCTTCTCTATGAAGCCATCCCTACATGGTAGAAAAAATCTGAATCCTCGACACCGATTGCTCCAAAGGTCAATTTTTCTCAGCCCTGATTACATAATACATATATAAGCATCCTCCCTTTCTCTGGTACTAACATTTACCATAGATTGATGGATGGTTCTGACAACAAATTTCATCATTTTGTCTTTCTGCTTAGTTCAGCAACTGATGGATATATGTGAATGAGTATCCACTTCAATTAATCCCTAGTGTGTACCTAATTCAGTTTCAGCCCTGGTGTATAAGAAAAGTAATTAAATTAAATAATCTTTACAAATATAGATATTTATACAATTCCACAGATAATTTCAAAATTGCTCATGAGAAACATATTTTACAACAACATTTACATTATTGACTTCTCCCAAACCCAAAAGAAACAGCTGTTTTTAACTCTAGCTTAGTTTGAAGACCAGAACCATTAAGTGGCTTGGTCAATTTGGTTCATTTTAATAATACACTTAGAAAAAACCACAGGCAAACAAAACCCCCCTTTATTTTGTTACTACGCCTTTAATATTATGGTGCCTTGTGGTTAGCTAATAAGCATCTGCATCTGATCCGGCCTAATTACAATGTTTCCGAGCCAGGATACATGCCCATTCATTTGTTTCGCTTGAAATACCCACGTAGAGGCCTTCTAACCATACAGGCACCAAAATAGAGGAGCCGGGAGGAGGTAAACAATTACTCTGATAATAGCCTTTACATTGTCAACTTCTTGTGCACCGCAGCTTAGCTTAGCAGCATCCAGCCGATGACTGCTCGATCCTCCCCTACAATTAACTTGTTCATAATTTACATAACCAGATTCTTTCTTCCTCAGCCTTACAGCACTAATTATGATCTTAATAAAACTAGGATAAAAACTCCCCACAGCCCGTCTGTCGACGTAGGCTCCACGGCCAGACCAGAAAATAATTATAGAGAGACCCATGAGAAGAGCAGGTATTCCAAAAGCGACTGCATATGACAAATTAGCCCTCAACAGCGGCGTGAAGATCATAGATAGGAAGGCGCCCACATTAGTTGCAAAGAAAAACACAGAGAAAAATATCCTGCGAACCCTTTCTTTGGTTTGACCATCTGGCATAGAGAATTCTATTTGGTCTCCTCCAAAAGCTGAGACACAGGGTTTAATGCCTCCAGTGCCAACTGCTATGAATAAAAGACCCATGGCAGTGCTCCACATCGAATAGTTCAAAGCTTTGTGAGCTTCAGGATCGGGACCTGGTATTGCAGCCATGGACATCACGCAGTTCCCCATTGCTAGAGAAGAGATAGATACAATATTGTTCTATATTTTCCCTGCAAGATGAAAAACAGAGCATACAGTCATTCATGTCAATGTATTTATCAATTTCAATAGGAGGGTTCTACAAGATTGGTTTTAATAGTTTACCAAGAGGGTGTCGCTGATTACGGCTCCCAACATTGGAGTTGCATAGCACGACATTGTGAAGAGATGAAACATCTCTGTTGCTCGGACCTGTGACAGACTGAGGTGCTCTGAAAGGAATAAGGGGAGGATTGCCTTGAGGCCATGGAAGGAAAATCTGTCCCAGAACTCGTTCCAGAATATGAATTTGATGGAGGGTGGGAAGAGGCTTAAACTTTCTAAAGCCGAAGAAGAATGAGGAGGTTCTTCTGGGATGTCCAATAAAGATTCGCAGTGGGTTCCTGCATGCGGGGATATCGCCGACACCATGTCTGATGTTGAAGCCAACGGGGGCAAAATAATCGTGGGATGGGAAGTCATCATAATCCGTAAAATTGTGGAGAATTCTTAGTGTGAACTTGTCACTTCAATATAATAGAACTAGGAAGTTTGTAACACTCTACAAAATTTGATGAAACTGTGGTTTCAATATAATATGAAGTCTGCAAAATTGTGCAGAATTTCAGTGGAAACCTGTCACATCAATATAATATTGAGTAGGATGTACAATAAACAGAAACATATAATAGGAGTCTCTACCGAGGCGGAGGAATTGTCCAGACGGCTAAAAGTGGTCGGATTCCGGGTAAAAAAATTTCAAAAAATCTTGTAGAGGCAGTGTTTGATTCATGTTTTTGATGGTGGAAATAGATTCAGCACCATCAAAAATGTCTACGACGCCTGAAATTTTGAAGTTTAACAATTATAACTTGGATTTACAAACATCCTTGCCGGATTTTCTCTAAATATGACCGGAATTTCCATAACTTTCTAGGGAATTCCTCGAGTTAGTTAGACTACGGCCATAGAGTAGGGTGTACAATAGACAGAAACAGATTAAGTCTGCAAAATTGAGCAGAATTTTAGTGGAAAACTGTCACTTCAATATAATATCGAGTAGGATTTACAAGAAACAGGGACACATAATTTGTTTGCATAGTATTGACAAGAAACATGAACAAATATTTGTATGTATATTTGTTTTTGTATGTATATTTGTTTGTAAGATTAGTATTTGCCAGAAATAGGAGCAAACAGAACATATATTTGTTTGTAGGATTTATAAAAAGTATATCTAATTAATAAAGATTTTGTATTTTGGTTTTGTTGGATTCTTTATTGGAAAATATTGTGGAGATAAAGTCTGAATGGTCTAATTTGATTGGACGGCGCGGCTCTGAGAAGCTAGGGTTGGAGTTGAAGATAAGGTTTTGGGCTCAGGGTTCCATGGCAGGGAACGCAGGGGGGAGTGTTGCGCCCTCCTACAGTGAAGCAGTGACAGAAGGAAGTAAGGACATAGGAAAGAAGCATTTTAAAAAACCTTTGGAGAAGATTTCAGAAGCACGAAGCCAAGGGATATCTGGAAGAAGCGGACATCAAGATCAAGAAGGGAACCAACAGGAAACAAGTAAAGAAAAGGAAAATGGAGGTAGCAGTGAAAGACCGGTTTCCATAAGGACAATTGGGGTCTGCAAACCCAAATCAGGCATTATTCCCCGGGTCGTATTGAGTGATCCAACGATACAAGCACATAGGGATCATATGACGGAACATGCAATCATATGCAGGTTCATGGGGTTATCACCGACGGAGAGGGCGTTACACGTCTAGATAAGGAGCCATTGGAAGCCAAAGGGAGAAATACATTTACATCTGGGTTCTAAAGGCTTTTTCACAGTAGTGTTCACAAGCCTAGAGAACAAAGACAGAGTGTTTGAAGGGGGGCCTATTTCTATGTTGCGATAGAACTCTACATGCGGCCATGGATGATGAACTTTGTTCCGGAATGTGAAACATTCACATCAGTACCGGTTTGGATCAGACTATACTCCCTTCCTCTAGATTATTGACTACCAGAATCTTTGAAAACCATAGGCAACAAGCTGGGGCATTTTCTAAAGATCTTAGAGGCAACTCTGAAAGGAAGATATACCTCCTTTGCCCGAATATGTGTGGAAATGGATCTATCTAGAGCCCTTCCGGAAGCAATAATTTTAGAAGTATATGATGAAGAATGGGTGCAGACTGTGGATTATGAGCACATACCATTTAGGTGCCGCAACTGCCATGAACATGGGCATCTATATAGAGACTACCCCTCAATCAATAGGGAAGGTAACCAGAAAACCACTGTGGAGAGAGATTACGAGGGTTTCACCAAAGTCAGGAGCAAAGGGAAAGGGGGAAAACGTCCACACAAGAAGGTAAATGAGGACAGACATACAAGACACAGCAGCTTCAAGATCTTGGAGGAAGAAGAGGGGAACAAGGAGACAGTCCAAGACATGGAGAACGTAACAAAGGAGCTGGATAAGGTAACTAACATGGAGGACATCACAGTAAACAACCAGCGAAAGGATGATGATCTACCAAGCTTGATGGAGATCAGTAGGGACCAGGAGATGACTCCAAGTGAAGTGGGAACAAAGGACCATGAGCTACAGGAGATTCTGGATAGGGAAAATCTAGATCTAGAGAAATTTTGGAACAAGGAAAAAACATAGGTGTGGACTCCCTGCCAAAAGAGGATTATGACAGAGTACAACAACTCTTTCTATGGAGGTCACAAACAAAGGGAGCTGGAGTCAAAAGAAATCATGAAAGCCAGGAGCCTAGTGGGGTCAAAATGATGGAGAATTCACAGGCACAATCTCCAAAGAACTCTGGTAGGAAAAGAGGAAGAAAGAGACAGAATAAGTTATTGAACGAATGTGGAAAACTATTTTTTAACTCAGGTAAGATGAAAGATCTTACTAGCTATTCCTTTACTAACCTTTCTTAATGAAACTCACAACTTGGAACATTAGAGGCATAGGGAATAAAAGGAAACAAAGAAATCTTAGTAACAGAATGAAAGAAGAAAAACCAGACATGGTTTTTATTCAGGAGACAAAATGTTCGATGGACAAGATAAGAGATATTCATAGTAAGTGGTTAATCAAATATGAGTATTTAGAGGTTAAGGCAAATAACTGGGGGGGGATATTCTCACGTTGTGGGATCCATAGAAATTTGGAATCTTGGTGTTGAAGCATCTAGGAACTATCTCTCCTTGATATGTCAACCTATAGGGGATAAGGAGATATACATGATTACAAATGTTTATGGACCTCAAAAGCAAGCAAACAAACTCAAACTTCTCACCTCCCTGGAGGATCTAAGAGCAAGACATCCCATTTTGCCTTGGATCGTTGCAGGAGATTTCAATATGATAAGATCTCTTTCAGAAAAAAAGGGAGGCACTAGACAGCTAGGCAGAGACTCCATGGCCTTCCAAAACTTCATTATGAACATGGGACTAGTGGACACTGAAACAATTAATGGAACCTTCACTTGGAACAACAAAAGGGGAGGGGCTTCTCAAGTTGCTTCCAAACTTGATAGGTTTATTATTTCAGAGGACCTCCTTCTCACAGGACCCACCATAACAGCCTCCATTCTGCCCTTTGGAGGTTCGGGCCATTGGCTTGTACAGCTGGAAGCCACCTTCATGGGCACACCGAGAAACAAACTCCATTCTGCCCTTTAGAGGTTCAGATCATTGGCCTGTACAGCTGGAAGCCATCTTCATGGGCACACCGAGAAACAGACCTTTCAGGTTTGAAAATGCCTGGCTCTCACACCCTAAATTCACTAGTAACATTGATAAATGGTGGAGAGAGGAGCTGAATATTCATGGTACAAAAATGTTCATGCTCCAACAGAAACTTAAACATATCAAATCTCGTCTTAAAGCTTGGAACAAAAAGGAATTTGGAGATATCTTCAAAGCCAAAAGAGAAACTGAGCAGAAGCTCTAAGAGATCAATCAGATCAACATCACAGAGGGCTTCACCGAAGAGTGGCAAAAACTAACTAACTCTCTGCAGGAAGAATGGGAGGATTGATGCTTACAAGAGGAAATTTTCTAGAGGCAGCAATAAAGGATACAATGGATTAGAGAGCGAGAAAGAAATATAAAATTCTTCCATAAATCCACTATGGCTCACAGGACACACAATAGAATCACTAAGATCAAATATTCTCAAGGTATTGAGCTTGTATCTCACAATGATATGGAATCAATCCTGGTACAACACTTCTGCAATATTGCAAAGGAGCCACTGGAGGACAGATCTAGGTTCATTGACCATTTCACTCAGTACATCCCTCAGCTGGTTACCAGAGAGGACAACCACAATCTCAATAGGCCAGTATCGGAAGAGGAGGTCAGTGAAGTGAATAATGAAATGCAGAAGGGTAAAGCACCAGGCCCGGATGGATTCAATGTAGACTTCTTCAAAGCCTACTGAGAAACTGTCAAACATGATATCCTTGAGGTTGTGGAAGACTCAAGAAGATCCAAAAAGGTACTGAAGGCTCTGAATGCATCCTTCGTAGCTCTTATCCCAAAGCAAGAAAATGTCATGACTCCAGAGGGTTTTTAGCCCATAGCCTTATGTAATGTGGTGTATAAAATTATTTCCAAAGTAATAGCCAATTGACTCAAGCCATTTCTACCCTTTCTCATCTCAGAGGAGAAAATAGACTATGTGGAGGGAAGACAAATCCTCAACAATATCATCCAAGCTCATGAGGTGGTACACTCTCTGAAAAGCAACAAACAAGCTGGTATGATCATTCAATTGGACCTAGAGAAAGCCAATGACAAATTAAGCTGGTCTTACATAAGAGCAATTCTAAAAGCCTATGGTTTTGACTACAATTGGATAAGGTGGGTGATGGCATTAGTTACCACGACCAGTTTTTCCATACTGCTTAATGGAGCTCCATCAAGGACCTTCACACCCTCCAAAGGACTCAGACAAGGCAATCCGCTCTCACCGTTCCTCTTCGTCCTCATGATGGAAGGCCTAGGTAGAGCAATCAAAATGGTAAATGCTGAAGAACGAATTCAAGGTATCAAACTTACCACGGATGGAGAGGCAAACACTCATCAACAATTTGTGGATGATACAATGTTGCAAGGCATACCCACAGTCAGGGAAGCCAGAGCAATCAAAAACATCTTAAATGACTTTGCTATGGCAGTAGGCACAGAGGTAAACCTCAACAAGTTCAAAGTTTTTTTCTTTAACACTAATATTGCTATTCAGAGAAACATTACTAGAATTCTTGGATTTCAAAGGGAATAGCTACCTTCCAAATATCTGGGCATTCCTCTTACTGACAAACCTCTAAGCAAGAAAGTGTGGGAGCCAATATTAAATAAACTTCAAGACAAGGTTAGAAAATGGACATGCAGGTCACTAAATTTGGCAGGGCACCTTGTGCTCACATAGGTGGTCTTGCAAGCCATTCCCGTTTTCATGTTTTCAGCTCTTCCTGCTCCTCAAGGTATTAAGCAGCAGATAAGAAGCATACAAAGGGACTTTCTGTGGGGCAGAGAGGAAGAGAAAAAGAAGTGGGATTTAGTAGCTTGAGACAAGCTCTGCAAGCCCAAGAGCCATGGTGGATTGGGGCTTCATGATCTTGAGACCCTCAACAAAGTTTCAGGAGCCAAGCTTTGGTAGAGATGAATTAAAGAACCGAATGCCCCCCTGGGCTAAGCTTTGGAAACAAAAGTATGCCAAGTACTGGCAGGAGAAGGATCACATTAGAATGTCAGAGCAAATCAGGGGCTCCCATATTTGGAACCTTGCCTGGGATAATAAAAGCATTGTTTAGCAACATTGTTTTTGGGAAATTCGAGCAGGGGACCTTGCTCGATTTTGGGAGGACAACTGGCAACAGGAACCCAACCTCTATAGGGATGAACTTGCAGCTCTCAAAAGTGACACAGATAGCAAAGGTATGGTTTTGGTAAAAGACTTCTAGGACTAGGGAAGGAATAATGGAAAATGGAGGAAGTGGAAGGATCTAGGATACAGTGATGAAAACCCGCTGAAGACCAAGGCTAAAGCTCTCACCTAGGATCTAGAGTATAGAAGGATTCTGGTATCTTCCTCATCGGATCAATTAAGATGGGGGAAGAATACTGAAGGTAACTTTAACCTCAAAGAGGCTAAACAAGAAGTCACAAGATTTAACTTTGTGAATCCCGGTCAAGGATGGAAGAAACTTTGGCAAAGTCCATATTGGATGAAAATAAAGTTATTCATCTGGCTAGAGTATCAAAGGAAGATCTTAACTTGGGAGAATATCCTTAAGAAAGGCTTCATTGGGCCTTCCAAATGTTACCTATGTGGTGCTCATGAGGAGATGATTGAACACCTTCTCAACCTCTATCCTTTCACTTCAAAGGTGTGGGACTAGGTGGCCTCCATTTTTAGACAAACTGATAGGGATAGTCTCAGCATATCCAACACTCTGAAGAACTAGAGGAAAAACTTCTTAGGGAATGAGATTGTTAATAAAGCCTGGATTCTGGTTCTAGGCTTTGTCATCTGGAATGTTTGGAAAGAGCGCAACAGTTGGATCTTCAAAAACAAAACAAGCATGCCCCAACACATAATTGATCAAATTCTAAGGTAGCTCAAAGACACAGTAAGAAGCTTGTTGAGGACCCTTCCTAAAGATCCTCCTCCGCCCCAAGAGGAGAGAATTATACTTCACTTGGGTCTCCAATCTATCAGTCCTCTGGGAATAATAAAGGAAGTGAGCCTAATAAATAAAGGTGTTAACATTTGGAAGCCCCCTCCTTATGGCTTCTTAAAGGTTAATATTGATGGAGCAACTAAGGGCAACCCAGGATTAGCGGGCTTTGCGGGTGCCATAAAAGATGATCAGGGGCAAATACAGAAAATCTTCCATGGCCACTTGAGGAAAGCCACTAATAACATGGCTGAGCTCATGGCATTAGAGCAATGCTTGGAAGTCCTGGTGGATTCAAGTTCACACAATGTTATAATTGAAGCAAATTCAAAATTAATTATTAGAGCAGCTAAGAAAATCAGCAATGGAACCTCTCAAGATAAAGCGTCAAAGCATTGGAAGCTTCTGCAGGTTTTTTACCACATCCACTCTCTCCTACGAAACCTTAAAATTGTCAAATTTGTTGATGTGAAAAGGAAAGCTAATATGTTAGTGGATCGATTGGCGAATGAAGGAGTCACCAATAGGGACAGGGATTCTAGGTATGCGTGGGATTTGTTACCTCCAGGCAAATTGTGGGAGGACTGTCTCTGTCTGGCAACCCAGGATATGGAACTATGGACTAGCATGATAGATCAAAGGGACTCAAAAGACTGGTAGGTAGATGGAGAACCCCATATAATCTAACCCCCCTTGGTTCGGTTGATTTCCATAGTCTGGAATTCTTTTGATTGAATGATGAAAGGATTGACTCGGATAGCAGCACAGGATGAGGTGTCCATTTCATATTGCTTAGTTGGTGTTTGACAGAGAATCTAGGTAGACGGGATTGGCTCAAGATCTGCCTGCTGGACGGAATTGAAGGACAACACATGGCAAAAGGACGTGTTTGTTTTTTCCATGCAACAATCGTTCCAAAACCACAAGTGGTATATCGGGTGGGGTCCGAATGGTTTCTGGTTTTTTTGAGATTGGCTCCAATTCCACTCTTCGTGTGACATGTGGCGGGTCGAGGTGAGAGAAAACCGCCCTCATCGGGTGGTTAACTCTCGTGCTTCTCATCCTCCCAATATTCACGAAGACCATTGGATCTTAGTCATTTGATCAACGACGGCGATTTGTTTGTGCTAGTTGGTCGCACCCGAAAAAAGATTAGAGTGTCATGCTTTTAATTTTCGTTGAGTCTGTTTGATAGTTTTAAGCTTCGCTTGTGGTGGGACCTCTTGTGGACCCACGACGAGTCATTTGTGGCCTTTTGTGGCCTCCGGTTCGATGGACTAGCTCTCCAAGGAATTCTAGGTTCATTTGTTGCACGACAGCACTACCAAATGGCCTTGTGCCTTAACTGTCTAGCGGTTCTCCCCGGTTTTCCTGTTTAGGTTTCTCTTGGTTTTGGGTGAATGGTTTGGTTCGGCCTGCCCTGCTGACTGTTGAACTCTCATAGACCGAGTGGAGCTTCTTGTAAATTATGTATTTTTGGCTAAATTTAATAGAAGGTCCTACTCTTACCTGATCAAAAAAAAAAGGTTTGAATGGTCTAATTTAAAAAAAATAACTTGGAGTTTCTACAAACTTTTCCAGTCTATTAAATTCATTTATGTATTTGAAAATGTATTTTCATTTATGTATTTGAAAATGCATTTTAAATAATAAGCAATTATATATTCACACAAAAATTGTATAAGTGAAAATAAAACTTTTATTACTCAAATTGAATTTTAAAAATTGTATAAGTGAACATAAAACTTTTATTACTCAAATTGAATTTTTATAGAAAAAAAATTAAAAAAACTATTTATAGAAAAAGGATTATTAAGAAAAATTTAAATTGGAATGACCAATTATTTCATTAAAGGATTTTGTTTTAAAGTAAGAACTAAGAACTATTTATAATGAGTCAAAAGTTCATTTTCCTTTTGATATAAAAAAAATGGTTAACAAATTTATTTTAAATAAAACCGTGACAATTAATACTCTGCATTATTTACCAGTGATAATCATTAATTACTATATGTATTTTAACACTAAGTATATGTGTGTTTTGAGTTTTAAGGAATTAAAATATAATTGTAATTTTTATTGAGGTATATGTTGATTTTTTTAAATATAATATAATTTTTTTTTTATTATTTTTGTGTTATTAAGATGTGTTAATTTGATATTAAATAATGAATGAATTACACATCTCTTACACATTGGATGTGAAAAATGTTTTTTTTGCTCACATGTCTCGTGTTAGAAAGAGATATTTAAGTTGAATATTGAAATATTTTATTTGTGTTATTTTTTTTGTTATTGAAATATTTATAAATGTTATATATAAACTTCATGTTGAATATAAAATTAAGTACACATCTCTCTAACATTAGATTGTAAAAACCACTTCTTAATATCATATATAACTTCTTGTTGCACAAACTAGGAGGTCTTGTGGATAGGCAAAAGCTAGAGGGCATAACACTTAAGAGAGAGGCTCACTCTCACCATAGCCTAAGTCCCCTACTCTTCTTGGATTTTCACCAAGAGGAGTCCTAGTAATAACTCACTTGTGATAGATATGTATCTATGGTAGGTTTGAAGTGAGGGAAGG